>JACEFO010000234.1:0-37451 GCA_015342445.1 Digitaria exilis
AACGGCGAAAGGGTCTTATCAAAGTTCTACAGTTCCTCACCCAAAAAAAAAAAAAAACCGAATCTGTAAGCCTCCCAGGTTCACAGGAGTCCACTTCAATTCGGAATAAAAAAAACAAACTGCAATATCCCTTTCAGTTGGGAAGAAAAACAAAGTGCAATGCGGCAATAATCAATAGGGGAAGGAAGCATCACCCGTCCACGAGGGAAGCGCAGGGACCAAGAACCTGGCGCCGGCGAAACGAAAAGAAGCCGCAGATGGATTATCACCGCCCCCACAAGGTTGTTGTTGGGACTTGGGAGTTGGGAAGGAGAAAGCTGAGGGAGTTTTAGAGGCAGGGGTGGAGCACTCTATGGCTCTCCGATGCGCCTGTTCCGTGCGTCGTCGCCGCCTGGTACCTCCTATCTTTAAGCCGAGAAGCACGAGGAGGTTGGTGCGGCATCATGAAACCGGCATTGATTCTGACTGAGTTCTTCCGCAGAAGCTGCAACTGCAGGATGCGAATCTGTGGGCTTAAAGCGAACTCGACCGTGGGGTTCGATCTCCACGACGCTCTATCAGTGTTTGGTACTCCAGCTTTCTTGACTGAAATCGTGTCGCGGTCTTTGCAAAATAAAACCGTCCTCGTCATTATTAGCGTCTGAGCCGTTCGATGGACACTCCGCGAAGTTAAGACCGTCAGATCCGCCAATTTGCACATTTACTTCCGGATCCCTATAGAAACCTTTATTTCTCCCCCAGTACTTTCCCATCGCCCCTAATTCACACGGGCTTTGCCGCGGCACAGTGCCGGCGTTTACCTCCGCCTCCCCGCGCCGTTGCCTCTCGTCCTGCTGCTGCCATTCCCAGGCACTGTCTTCCTCCAGCGGAGGATACCACCAGGACGCATCCCATGCGTGCAGGTCGAGGAGCATGCGCACGATCCCTGCCAATGCCGTCTGCTGGAATGTGCCAGCGCTCCAACTCTGCAGGTGTTCTTCGTAGATGTTGCTACAGGTACAGGATAAGGTATTATAGGTATAGCAGATGGAACTTTCTCCATATGGACATGTTCAGATTTCCAACTATTCACTATTCATTCCAACTTTTCACTATTCATTCCAACTTTTACTATTCTCCTCACAAAACACATTTCCCAGTGAATGCTACAGTGTTTTATTATGCTACAGTGTTTTTTTCTACAATCTAACACACCCTATATTGCAATTGGCTTCCTGCTGGTACTGGTAGAATAGGAATTAGGTTGCTACGGCTTATATGCTTGCAATCTTCGAACAAACAAATGTTGTCCCCTGATAACTTTGAGAAAAAAAAAGGGATCGGAACTGCACATGTGGCCTGCACGCCAAGTCCTCGAGGATATTCTTAATGGCATATATAAGTAACTATATTGTTTTTACAGCTTGCCACTGGATTAATAGACCATTTCAATTGCTGATAATTTCAGTTACACATTGGAAAGATGGGAATGTATAATCTCTAACTTAAACGTTTTGTACACAGTTACAATCGAGCAACGTTTAGACCAATTAAAATAGATAAATGTCTACATCAAAATGTTTTTTTTAGGTATTCTACTTCAAATTGTTGTGCCTTCTCTGATGAAGGAACTGACCCTTGTATAGCGCATAAGTGATCATGTTCCAGGGGTGGTAAAGAGAATTGTCCATCTTGCTTTCCCCTGAGCATCTTATCTGTACTTCCCAAGTTTTAATATTCATGCATCTAGAAAATTAATAGTAAGTTGTTCCCAAGGGAGAAGATAATGTATCTGATTATGAAGCTAATTAATTTTTAAGCAAATAAGGATCTAGCTGCCTGCAAAATGAAACATTCATTTCATCATGTTTTCTAATGTATTTCAGTATTTGTGCATGTCACCAGTTATCTACTAAGTATTCGGGCATTCTGACTATCTAGCTCTGTTAATGAATTAATCAATTTAAAATAATATAATTAGCATTAAATTTACAAAACATTAGCATTCAAATGGATCTCAACTCCAAACTAACTGATATCATCTCTCTGTTTGTTGTAGCCTTGCAGCAATAAAAACTTCATTCACCATCCATTGTTGGTTTACACTTTACAATAAGATGAAATGTAGGCATCTGGAATATGTTTATATGCAACTTGATGCATGCTGCCACATCGAATGTATGGTACAAAAATTCTCTAGATTGATCAGATGCAGATGAGCATAACTAGACTTTCGAGAAGTTGCAAACTCGGAACCTTCAATATTTTTTCATGGTACGCTTCAACTTATCAGAATCTACTGTAACGGTGAATTCAACTCTACTAGCCATCCTGTAAACCCTAAATTTGAAGTTGATAAATGATCAACGGTAGACCCTAAACAGCCCGTCATCTATTGCCCAATGTTTTTACCTGTGGTCATTTAAGTAGGATGGATGTTAAACAAGTACGTACACGACTAGCCATCATGTAGCGTTTACATGGTGTGTAAAAGAAATAAATAGTTGTGTAGACCATAGTATAAATTGTGTACCTCGATGGTAGGTAAGGGCAACTTACCTTAATATAAATATTTCAACCTGCCAAAATTATAAGCTACCACCTACCCTTCTTTTTTCCTTCTGTTTTTTTCCTTCTATATCAGTCATGGGTTTCTATTTAGTGGGCTAGTGGCATATTTTTATTTCCCTGTAGTATTTACTCCTAGAGGAAATAGTATTCAATGTATTATTTACTTACCCGAGCTAGTAATGATGCTGATGCTTGGTCCACTAACGTCCACGGAAACACGTGCACACCCTTCTTCTCTAGATCTTCTCTCCAGACCTAAGTTCTCTAGCCTAGTGGTTACTGGTTAGTGACCGGTGGTATGGTCACACCAAACTATGTTCAATTCCTCACGGAAGAGGATTCATAGGTTGGTTCTAAAAAAATCTCCTCGCCGACATAGCCGGGGTTCGAGGATTTTTCTAGACTGAGAGAAAGTCTCCCTTCTTAATGAAAACCATCGGGGCTCTTATCCCCGACGAGTCTAGTGTTTTTTAAGGTCTTCTCTCTAGCAGACATGTTCCACCTTTTCTTCTCCTCTCAGCCTGCGCATCCTCCAACTACCTCTACCGCCGCCAACCGCTGTCAAGGTTAGGGTTAGATTTTTTTAGGGTTAAAGGTTGAGGGCTCTACCACGCCCCTTGACCTAAAGGTCGTCGGAGTGAAGCTGGGCCAATGGTAGGCTATGGACGGCAAAGCACGACACCACCCCAAGTGGATGGTACCAGGGCAAGGGGTGCAGTGCTAGTCGAGGTAAGAAGGTCGAGGATAGCACTATAGCATCGGTGGTGGTTTAGTGGTGACTTGGCACGGTAGGGGACAGGGTAGAGTGGTGGTAGCCGGCGACCACGAGGGGCAGGTAGAGGCGGGAACGTAGTGCTACGAGATTAGAAATGACGTGCTAAAGGAGATCGTGGACCGAGATCATCAGCACGGAAGTGAGCCCTTGACCCCAGCCCCCACGTCGTCTCTGCGTGAGGCGACACGGGCGGCGGCCGCATCTCCGCCACCACCACCACCCCTCCCGACCACCCCTCTCCTCGCCGCTGCTGGAGCCACGGCCCAGGAAGTCCTGGGCCAGCTAGAAAGGCGGCGGCGGGGCTACTCCCTCTCGCAGGCCATGAGCACGGCCATGTAGGGAGCTCGGGGAGCTCGGGGAGCTCGACCAGGCCTTCCATGGAGGCAGCGGCTCCTCAGGCTGCTGGATCCAGGGCCCTTGCGACCGGATCTGGTTCTCTCGGGTGCGGATCTACGCCGGCAAGGGCTGGGCGGCCTGGACGGCTCCGACGCGGAGGCTGCCGCCCAGCAGTGCTTCCGCGGCGGTCAGCGCCTAGCGGGCGCTCGTGCTCCCAGCCGCCAGCTCCTTCCTCGGGCTCCCCTGTGGCTCGAGCTCCCCTGAGGCTTGTGCCCTGCCTCCAGTGCGCTCGCCGCGGCTTTGGGGCTGGCGGCGCTTCCCACACCCGTCGACGAGTCTTTGTGGGGCCCGGGAATGCAGTTCAGCCGCGGGCTTGCCGGCGGTGGGGCTGCATAACCATGGGCATCCCTCCATTGGTTCTGGCGATCTCGTCCTGAATCCAGTGGACCTGCTGCTCTTCACAAGGTACTCTTCTACGGCGTGCATTTCTGGTTCGCACAGTTTGGTCATGGGCATGCTGACGGCGGGGCTGCGTGTCCGTGGGCACACCACCTCCCCCTGTGCCACTCTTGTTGGCCGACCACGGCTGATGAGGGCCTTCTCCGCCTCCATGGGAGCTGCAGAGAGTGCTGTTTGGCAGAGCAACGGTGGCGCCAGTTGGCGTCGGGGCTAAGGTCAAGGCGAAAGCCTGGATGGCGACGTCTGTGGACGCCGTTTCCTCCTTGGAAGCATCCTATTGCACCTCCCCTCTTCGTGCCGTTGAGTTTTGCGGGTGAAGGCCAATCCTAAAGCAGTATCCACCCTCCGCTCTCTCGCGTTTTGGTCTTCTACGGCCGTGCAACGAAAGTGTTGCGCCCGGTGCGCAAGGGGTGTTGCTACACCTCGCACGGCATGGAGCCTCCGCTCTGTTCTCTACCGTGTTTGTTCAATTGCCACTACTGGCTCCTCTACTTCGTCGGCGCTCTCCTGCTGACGGTGATGCCAAATCAAATGTCGGGCGAAGTTCGCCTTTGTTGCCCACCCCTCCTTCGGGGCTTCCTTCCCCCGAAGGGCGTCGAGTGGCGGCGTGCGATACCCAAATATGCTCTACTGGTGTTGCCTTCGGCTTGACGGGAGATCGTCGTTTTCGGCCTCACTATGGTCAAAAGGTCTCCCCCACCCCTAGCCCCCTTTCTGTTGGGCGAGCTCTCCCGAGTCGTAGGAGAGCGGCTCGCAGGGAGGCGTAGCTGCGACGGGCGGTGCGGACGCACTTTGGCTCGACGTGTGGCCCGAAAAGCAAGTTGTTCGGTAGTGCCTCCTTGGATGATCGGTAGAATGTGATGTCTAGTGGGTTTGGGGTTGTGTCTTTTGTTTCTCTTGATCTTGTTGCGCCGTGCCTGCAACTGCTGTTTGTAATGTGTGGATTTGCCACACCTTGTAAACCTTGGTCGCCGGCCTTTTTGGCTTGTGGCTGTTTCAATAAAATATTCAGGTGGGCGAACTCCCCCGTTGACACTTAAAAAAAAGAAGAGAGATCGTGGGCTAGTGGCGTCTGGATGGCAGTAGCAGGGGGAGGGGGTAATAGCTTAAAAGTTACAGAAAAAACAACCAAGAATATGAATAGGCAGATGATGTAAAGGTACATGCTGATGCAAAGTTTTGGGAATTAAAAACATTTTCCGCAAGAAGGATAGATATAAATAAGTATGTGAATATTTACGTATTTTGGATCTAAATAAGCAGTGCACCCAATAGCATGTTGATTTTGTCAAAAAAAAAAAATCCAACTTACATAGTTTTATATTCATCTTCAAATCCGCATGGGCTTGTTTCTTTTTCGTCATTTACCTTTGTTTATTTTTATGCATATCTCTTAATATGAAACTTGGCCAATTCCGCGAGCTAGGAAGCAAGCCACGTCGGCTGCAAATCCCATCTGTTGGATCGGATGGGCGGACGGCTGAGATCGTGCCATTTCTCAAGATTTTGCAAAAAAAAAGTCTTCGACTTTACGGAAATAGAACCTGCCGTCCACACCTCTCTCATAGGATTTTTTACGAAGAAGCCCTCAGATTTTCAAGAAATCAACCCGCGATCCAACCCAACCGGCCAAGCCATACTTTCAAAAAAACCCCTGAATGTTTTAAAATTAACCCACCATCCTTTTTGTCTAACAGGAATGTTGATGGAAAAACCCTCGAACTATAATTAAATCACGTAATAGTATGTTATATTAGCTACTTCCACACAAACAACACTAAACGTACAAGTCTACCACCAAAACATATTCAAACAAAATGGTGTCAAACATTATTGTCGAACATGTTTCTAAACCCAAACAATTTCCCATATATTTATATATGACCCATCGTACCTACTATTGCAATAGTGGAACATCCTCAAATTAAAATTTTTTAATATAAAAAATAATTAAAATTCAAAAACCTAATTTTTTGCTACGCAAAAAAAAAATCAAAGTGTTTACATAATTCATTCCCACCTGCAAACTTCTCCATTTTTTTAAAAAAAATACCATGAAAATAGCTAAAAAGTTTTAAAAATATTGTAGAGCGAACTTAAAGAATTGAACTCACTTCTTCCACTTCGTCAATTTGGATGATTTGCCGGCCCAGTCTCTCGGAGATGCTCATAGGGTTAGGGCTGCGTGCGTATGTTTGTAGGGGCAAGTGTGTGTGCGTGTATGTGAGCGTCTGCGTCTGTACTGTGCGATTCGCAAAAAAAATATTTAACATCTAAACACTAAAATACTTTTAAATAAACAATATTTCAACATCAAAATTTCTCTAAATACCAAAACCTACAAAATTCATACGTAGCAAACATAATTCAATGCTCCTTTGAATGCTCTTGCATAACTTTTCATACTTCAAAAGATTACAAAATTGGATACCTAATATTACAATATACAATATTTCCATATAGACTTTTACAAGTTCAACATGCTTTGGCGTTCATTTCTCAAAAATCGTAACACAAACACACCCACTGGCCTTTTCTAGTTTTGATGGCTACTTTGGAAATCGGAAGCATGAGAGCATGTGACTGTGTGTGTGTGTGTTTTAGGAACGAGAGCATGTGACTATGTGAGAAGGCATGAGACGGTGACAACATGGAAGATTGGGTAAGGCCCCCTGGGCGGTGTGGCCCAGTGCGGCGAGGCACAAGTTTTATGGGCCGGTTGGTGCCGCCCTCCGCGGGCCCAGACAGGCAAGCAGCCAGCCCAGCCAGACAAGACAAGTTTTCTGCTGGGCCGGGCCGGTGCGGGTGCAAGATGCATGCTAAAGCTGCCGCTCATGCGTTGCGATCCACCAGTTTGCATGTTGACGATGCCTCAGATGCCCAAGTGCCGGCCGATCAAGTACACTACACGCATGCTTCTTCGGCCGACGGCCGGCCTCTGCGTGCTCACTGTGTTGGCGTCATCTTGACGTGTTCCCTGCTGTGTGGTTCCGGAAGGCATTCATATGCAATTCTTTCTGAACTATAGAGGTTACGTACGCATAGCGATAGGCAACGGTCGACAGTATCACAGACTTACAGTAGGTAGAGGAAGGCAGCCGGCCGGCCAGTACTATACAGGTCTACACTGACATGCTGGACGCGCATGCACACGGTTCATGGTTGCAAGCTAGAGCTCGGCGACAAGAGAACAAGACGGAGAGAGACACGAGCATGCGTGCATATGAGTCGTAACTTCTGGAGTATACATCTTCTGTCCGTAGACACGATGGCGCACCTACACTTAGACACTAGGGCTATGTTCAAATTGGAAGAAGTAAAAAGTAGTTTTAGATGAATAGTACATTAGGAAGCGTGTTCTGTGAGTGGGGTGAATAGAAAAAACTTATTAGAGAAGTACACGAATGTTTGCTCTGCATGGCATCTTTGTCTGTGGACCGTGTGGAATGTGGATGAGCCAGCAGCTTGCATGCATGCACCATGCATCCCACATGCATGGAAGTGAAAGTGAAGGGACTAGAGAGGGAGACGATAGAGTGAAGGTGTGTTTAGATTGTAGGAAAAAACACTGTAGCATAAGAAAAACACTGTAGCATTCGCTGGGAAACGTGTTTTGTGAGGGAGGAATAGTGAAAAGTTGGAATGAATAGTGAAAAGTTGGAATGAATAGTGAATAGTTGGAAATCTGAACATGGCCTGAGCCTCTCTCCTGACAGCTTCTGCCCTACGCAAAAAAAATGGCCAAAAGGCAAAGGGGTAGGAGGAAGAGATGCATGGATTCTCATATTCCCACCAGGCTAGCTCATTTCCAATCCAACTGTCTTTTCATTTCTCCTGCGTGCTGCAGTCCTCCTCGCAAAGCCAAAGGTTTGTGTTGTGTTCGTCTTGAATGCCGGCCGCTATGCCTGCCCCACGCCTAAAGTTTTTGCTGCAGATGATGCTCTCCCTCTTCTCACTCTTCCCATCTCTTCGGTTTCCAGGCCCTGTACGTCCTTGCGTTTTCTTCTGGACTTCTGAACTTTAACTCTTTAAGATCACACGTTTATTAATTGGATGATTCAAGTTGAACCAATAGCCAGGCGTAGGATTGTGGTCTGTTCAATTATGAACTACTATAATATATATTGTTCATGACACGATAATGATGATAAGAGAGCGTTATTACAATTAACTTCACGAAAGAAAATGCAAAAACACTAATCTGCTAAAGCTCAGTAATCTTGTCAAGCTGTACCCTATATTTCCCACATCAAACCCTAGATGTTCTCTCTATCCTTTTACCGTCTTGTCCCTTCATGAATGGTTGGTGTTTATAGCATTATCACCCGCGCACACAGCTTCGCATGATTGCAGCACGTCGCAGTAAATAATATGCATGCATGACCCCTTGCTTGAATAGCACGTATGGCGGATGCATGACAAGACGTCAAGACAAGGCAGCAAGGCCACCCTTTAATCTTCCATCGCCGTGCTCTCATCCAAGCATCGATTCTCTTTGAATGATAGAGGGTGATCGAGCTTTAGACTTTAAGCAGGAACACCACGCAGAGATTGTTCGATGCAAAAGTGCGGCATTGTCCATTTCCATGCAGTGCCCTTTCATTCGTTATCCTCACCGATCTCGTCCCTGCTTGATCTTCTTTCTCTATCACTAATTTTCTTCAGTGCAAAAGCCCATAAGAATCTAGATGTAGATCTATAGGCAAAGCTCAATACACCGGCCGGTAAACACAGGTATTCAATACTATCATGCATGGAGCTGATTGCATAGCACACGTACGTCATGGAGTAGGCCCCGTTTAGTTTCCCAAATATTCCCCAAAAAACACTATTCATCTAACTTTTCACTATTCATCACATCCCTCTCACTCACAGAACACTATTCATCTACAGTGTATTTTTGGTGAACAGTGTATTTCGGGGAATCTTTCCCCAATCTAAACACACCCTAAAAGGTTGCGGATTCTTTGCTAATTCTGGAGCGAGTACATTAATGGCTTTGTTTCTGGCGTGACGAACACATGCACTGCACAGCACAGCAGCTGTAGAGGTGGTGGACATGATGACCATGGTTTTCTGGGTCCTGTGCGGTTGGCGAGAGCCATGAGCCCATGACATCAGCCATCATCATCTGCACCTCGAGATCCGAGCCGCATCGACGGTGACCGCCGGCAATTATAGATGCTTCTTGCACGTTGCTGCCACGATGTTGAGAGCAAGGCGATCGCCTCGCTTCTCGTCCGATCCTGCATATCTCCATACCCTGCCCTGCCCAGGATCATCCAGGCCCCCTCCCCGTATAAGAATTGGAATTTTATCTGTAACATCCCTAGTTTTAGTTAACCTTAAAATAATGTTAAAGTTAAGCCAAGGCTAATTAAGCAGGGAAAACAAAGAAAATAGGAAAAACCAATTAAATTGAGCCAAAATCATTCAAATGAGCCCATAAGGAAAACTTTGAAAATTTCCAAGAAACTTGAAAAAGTGCAAATATAAAAGTTGTAGAGTAAGTCAAACCAAGCAACTTTCATTTTCAGACCATAGCCTAAAAATGCTTGGAAGCCTCTCAAAACTTCAACCCCAATCTTGGAAATTTAAAATTTCAATTCAAATTCAAAAGCTGAAATGGAATCTTAGCCAAAACTCAAGATTTTACCACAGAACATCAAAATCTCCCAAAAGCAAAGTTGTTCTTCATCACATTTCAGAACTTTGCCTCTTTGGACACTTTGGCCAATTTTGCCATTTAGCCCCTCGAATTTCAGAAATTCAGTTCAAAACAGGGATTTACCCCTTTTTGAATTACAGCCAAGATTTAAACTTTTTCTTCAAATTTCCAGTGCAGTAACGTGTCTAATGAAATTCTAGACAACTTTCATGTTGGAAGATTTTCAAGTTATGTTCAAAATTTTGAAATTAGAGCCATGCCAATCAATTGACTTTTGCACCGCTCACGGCGTGCTCACGGGATGCCAGCGCGGCGCTCGCGCGTGCCCGAGCTCGCCGCCGGCAGCTCCCGTCGCCGTCCGTCCTCGCCTGCGTCGACAAGTGACACGGCTGGGTGTCCCCCCTCGCCGCGCATGCGCCTGGCAAGGTCTCACGGTCGGAGGCGCACTGTAGCGCTGACCCCGCGCTCGCCACCGCGTCGCCGCCGCGGACCGCCGGTCCTTGCCGTCGCCGCCGTTGCCCGCCGGTCCAAACCGCGACTTTCGCGTCCCCCGCGTGCTCCTTTCCACGCTCTGTCGCCTCACGCCTCGCCCACGCGCGTCTGCCGCCCGCAGCACGCCTGCGCGCGCGCGTTGACACCGCGCGCGGCGCCAACACGGCCGCGACATGGCTCTGTCGCCGCGCGACGTCACCGAGCTGTCCCAGCCCTCCTCTCGAGCTTGCCGAGCATCCTCTCACTCCCCTCTCGCTCCTACATAAGCTCTCAACAGTTCCCCTCGCTCAAAGCACCGGAAAAACCTCGCCGGAGTCCGCAGCATCGCCGCCGAGCTCGCTCACGAGCACAGCCCTCCTCGCTGCTCCCCCGGCCAAACCAAGGCTCTCTCGAGCTTCCCCAACCTCCACTGCTGCTCACCGAGCAATCCCCGCACCAAATCCCCCACCAGAGCCCCCGGCGTAGCTCGCCGGAGTTCACAGAGAACTCCGCCGCCGCTCGCGCACGCGCACAGCCCGTTTCCCTCCACCTCCGGCCAAACCAAGGGCACCATTAGCTTCCTCGTGTCACGCTGGTGCTCACCGACCCTTTCCCCGAGCTTCTCCGACCCCGACGTCGCCGGCAGCCGCTCACCGGAGTTGCCGAGCCGCCACCGTCGTCGCCGAGCACGATTCCGGCCATCCCCGACCTCGAGACCTAGCTCAAACGAGCCGTGGTGAGCCCCTCTTCACTTTCCCCTACTTCCCCGGCCCGGTCTCGCCGCCGTTTGGCCGGCGTAACCACGCCGGCGAGCCCTGGACTGAAGTGTATCTTCAACCTCTGTCCAGGGGGCCGAGCGCAAAAGTGCAGGGGCCTGTTCGTAAGAAGTTCAAAAGTTCTAGGGTTCCCCGCGTAAAACAGATTCTTAATTTTTGGATTAAATCGCTGAGATCTTCAAAAATTCGTAGAAAATCGTAGAAAACTCAGAAAAATGTCAAACCAATTTTGTAGTGACCAGTGAATCTAGAAGAACAACTTTCTTTTTGGAACCTCACTCAGTTGAGCAGTAGATTTTGAAATATAAATTCATTTAGGTTTGAGCACATTTCATCATAGTTCAAAATCTACACATGCACTGGAGCTGAGCTTGGGATATGTTGTTAAGGTGATTATCATTAGCCCAATGCGCAAAGGGTGCACAAAAATTTCCAGTAGATTTAGGGTTATGATTTTCCAAACATATACCCTGCTGT
Source organism: Digitaria exilis (assembly GCA_015342445.1). Lineage (NCBI taxonomy): Eukaryota > Viridiplantae > Streptophyta > Magnoliopsida > Poales > Poaceae > Digitaria > Digitaria exilis. The sequence continues at coordinate 11,513 of JACEFO010000234.1, forward strand.
TTTGGCAAATAAATCATAGAAAATAAATTACTCAGTGAAAAATCACATCCTTCACACAGAAATTCAATCAAGACATAAGAAACCTTAGAAAAATGAAAAGGAAAATTTTTGGACACTAGAAAATGGCTAAATGATTTTTGGTAGTTTAAATATGGTGAAATTTCACAAAAATAACCAAAAATCAAAATCACTTGCAAACTTGCAGAGATGTCACTCTTGACATCCTAAGCCACTGTGCCAAGTGGTTTGGATAAAAACCTTGCAATTATTTTGTTATGATTTTAGTTTGAATTTAGGCAAAAAGATGAGAGAAATTGTAATAAATTATAGAAAAATTATTTGGAGCCAAACTTTGGGCTAAGCTTCTGCCTTGGCATGAGTGAGCCTCTAGTCCAATGGCACCTAAAATAATGTTCCTAAGGTCACCTTTTGAATAATGGAAAAAGGACTTAAATGAAGGAAAAGAGAAGAAAAAGAAAAAGGAAAAGAGAAGAAAAAGAAAAAGGAAAAGAGAAGAAAAAGAAAAAGGAAAAGAGAAGAAAAAGAAAAGAAAAGAGAAAATCTAAAACTCAAAAATCAAGGTAAAGGTTCAACAGGGAGATGAAATATTCACTTATAACTAATGTTATCCTTTCCAACTTATCAAACAAGATCAAAATAAACGTGCACTATTTAAATCTCGATACTTAAGCATTCCATGCATTTCGTATAGATTCGGGTCTCGCCGACGGAGTCTACGAGCTAGTCCCCGCTGCCGAGGAGGTCACCCAGGAGTCCGAGGTGAACGTGGTGCACGTGGATCCAAGCCCCGAGCAGGAGTACCGCTTCGAGCCGGAAGGCAAGCCCCGGAGCATAACCTAACTTTACTTACGCAATTTAATTGATCATATGTTTGTGCATTTAAGTTTCAAGGAGTTGAATGAAACCCTAGATTGCATGATCATAGGTTCCTTTGATTGAACACTAGTATGTTAGGTTCGATAGTTGCTATGCTTAGGAACGATAGAAGTCGAGTGTTTTCCGACACTCGCGAGATATAGGAGTTGTATGACTACTCATATCAGAAACACTATAGATGATGGACGGATGATTGTAGATACCCGTCTATCGATGTTTAAGTGGAAACATGTGGTACTTTTGTGTCAAGCGTTTGAACGTACCACACATATGCACGGTTTATGGGACCGGTAAGTCCCGGTATCCGATTGATGCGAGCAGGTCCGACAGCTCATTTGTCTTGGAAACGTTATCCCATGGGCACATGAGGGTAGTTGCGTGAGTCCCAGTAGTGGTAAACCTTTACCCTGAGGCAGTGGGACTCGGGAGCCACTCGCAGAGAGAGGAGAAAGGATTGGGGTGTGTTGGCATTTCCAACCATTCCGTATGTTTGGGTTTTCCCTGGCCAGGTAGTAAATTCGGTTCGAACTGTCCGCTTCTCGCGGTTAATGAGACTGCTTGACCGATGTATGGCATATTATGAAATGGAACTTGGAAGGATGAAATCTTTGTATGAAATAATTGTATTGCAAAAACTTGATTGTTTAGCTAGGCTCACCTAGAATGGATAGACTAAAGAATTAAAAGTAAATTAAAAGAAGTTAGAGAACAGCTTAGTCGCTTTTGGCAAAAGAACCCCACTAGCCAAACAGCCTCTCATCTTAGGAGTCGGTGATGTAGTGATCACCAGTCGGTTAAGTCTTGTTGAGTATAACTAGTATACTCAGCCTTGCTTGTGGCTTAAATTTTTCAGGACCGTCCCCTCAGGAGGTAGCTGCCTCTATGGCTTGGGCCTTCCAGCTTCCTCCTGGTTACAGCATCGAGTGGGAGCCGGCCTCTCCCGAGGACCGTGAGGAGTAGCGTCACGGCTGACTTCATCGTGACGATACTTTGGATCGTCGCTAGTATCTCGTTTATTTTCCGCTGCATGAACTCAAACTTATTTAATTTCCGTATCATTTCAATTTGGTTGTAATAACTCTAAGACTTGTTGTAATTTAATTTGTGGAATGATGTGATCTTTGGAAAGCTCGCCTTCGAGTGAGTGTATGGACGGACGATCTTCAGTAGCCGTTGGTCGAGCTTGACTCGACGGTCGAATCCGCACTTGGGAACATTTTAGTGTATTAGCACCAATGGAAGGTGGAATATACTTAAGTGGGCCCATTTCTCGGGTGAGATCGCTACAGCTGGTATCAGAGCCGACGTTCATACGCACCAAAGAGAGCATCAGACCCTGACCAATGTTTTCTAAATAAAATCTACCAAACTCCGATTCCATTGCGCCTAAGCAAAAGGAATGAAACGTATAGGATCGTTAAGGATAAAACTAGAACGTGAAGTCCTTAAGGGTTAAGGGTTGCACTTTGTTAGGTGGCATAGTCTAACTTAGGATTGATGTTTGCTCTTCCATGAAACCCTATCTTAAAAGGCTTTCGTCGTAAATCCTCTGACTGGTACGTAAGGTTTACGAATAGGAGTCCGACTAGATCTATAGAGAGAGACGCGTCTATGCCTCGCCACCGGCACTAACTCCGAAAGTCAAGTCTGACTTAAAATGTGAGGACGTTTAGATCTTGCATGCATCTCTTGACTAAAATCGGAATAATAATAAACTTGAGAGACTCAAAACCCAACCGATCAAATCAAATTCATGAATTAAATCGTAACCTTGTGTTGCTGAAATCTACAAGGGACAATAAATTGAAATGTCATTTTATACCCCATATCAGTTGAACCTGTCCTAAATTCGAATAACAAAGTTGTGTAAAAGTTTTACAAACAAATGTCACGCCTAAAATAAGGACTTGAATAATTCAAGTTACGCTCAAGATCATACACCTCGGTTTATGAAAAACAACAAAGCAGTGATAGTGAAACTAAATTTTCAACCTCTTCCAAGTGATTTTGGTGCTACGCTGAATGCCACAGTTAGTGGGCACTAGTTTTTCTTTTCCCGAACAAAGATAAAAAGTTTCAAATGTTGGAACTGAGAGCTACGACTTTTCATCTACGGGCACGCTATCCGTCCACAAAAGTTGTCCGTTCATTCCAGCTCTGGTATCTTTCCTGTGTGCTCTGCTCTTTGACAATTCCCTTGAAGCAAGAAAACGTAAACGACTCCCCTCCACTTTTCTTGGTCCAGCCCTTGTTAAATCCTGTTGTTTCTATTGGGAGACGGAAAACAGATAGACCTTGGGTTACTCCTCGTGTTATCTTACTCTGTGATCAGTCATGAAGGTGGCTAAAATAATGGTGGACCGACAACTTCAAGCGTAGGAGGATCTTTGTCCGCACCCTAACTTCAGTCAACAGTAGAAATCTTGAATTTCGAGCCTAAGCCATGCCCTATTCCACTATAGTGTGTTACCGCCCAAATTCTTTTATCCCGGATTCGGTACACTTCAAATTTCATGTCTTGATTAAATTGTTTTCACCACTCCTCGTTGAAATGAAGTTTTTATTGCATAAACCTCCCCTGACGTTGATACTTTAAACTACATTACCTTGACTTCTATATATTTGGGCATCCTACCCATGACTGGCCATTTCAAGGACCGCCTACCCTGTTTTTCCCGCCATCACCGCAAGTCTCACAGGCCAGTTGACCCCCTCCGTATCCGTGCGCCGTGTGCTCTGCCTCGTTCACCAGTTCGCCATAGTCGCCATCGTTTTTTTCCCACCACCATCGCCCACGTATTCGTCGCCGTACCAACGTCCCATCGCCAGGGCATCTCGATGCCGGTCACTACCGCGCCATGCGCCGCTCTCACGCCATCGCCCCGTCGGCCCCTACCTGACGATGTCGACACGCCACCACCATTCCTCCACCCCGGCCGTCGATAAAGTAACCCCTCCACCGGCTACCACCACTCTAAGCCGCTCCACTTAAGCAACACCACTCCGTCGTTCTCATTTCCCTCCGGCAGCCTCCCCGGTGCCCAAGTCACCCATCCCTACCGTATGTTCTCTTCCTCGCTGAGCAAGCTACGCCTCCATCTCTTAGTACAGCCACAAGGAAGTGCCCTCTTCGCAACCTGCCTTGCCGCTTCACCAAGATACACAACCCCAACCTCACCGAAGGAGCTCGAGTAGAAGCCCAGAGGATTCCGCAAGTTTGAAGTCGACAAGCAAGGAAGGATTCAACCTTCGCCACCATCCATGTCTTTCCCGTTCTTTCCCCCGATTGGTCCCGGAGTTCAGTGGACAGTGTTGGTATATTACTTTTGTTTCCTATGCGAGATCTTGATAATCTTAGCTTTCCATGTCTACATTCATCGCCCGCTTCCGCATGAGCGCCGTGATACTGTCTGAGAGATCTTGTATCAGTTATCATCTTCGAGTTGTGAATCTTGTACGACTTGGTGTATTGTATCTGTGTTCTTTGAGTAACGCCTCTTCCTTCTAGTGAAAAGTTCCATTCTTCTCCTCCTTCGAATCTCGGGACGAGATTCCTTTTAAGGGGGGTAGGCTGTAACATCCCTAGTTTTAGTTAACCTTAAAATAATGTTAAAGTTAAGCCAAGGCTAATTAAGCAGGGAAAACAAAGAAAATAGGAAAAACCAATTAAATTGAGCCAAAATCATTCAAATGAGCCCATAAGGAAAACTTTGAAAATTTCCAAGAAACTTGAAAAAGTGCAAATATAAAAGTTGTAGAGTAAGTCAAACCAAGCAACTTTCATTTTCAGACCATAGCCTAAAAATGCTTGGAAGCCTCTCAAAACTTCAACCCCAATCTTGGAAATTTAAAATTTCAATTCAAATTCAAAAGCTGAAATGGAATCTTAGCCAAAACTCAAGATTTTACCACAGAACATCAAAATCTCCCAAAAGCAAAGTTGTTCTTCATCACATTTCAGAACTTTGCCTCTTTGGACACTTTGGCCAATTTTGCCATTTAGCCCCTCGAATTTCAGAAATTCAGTTCAAAACAGGGATTTACCCCTTTTTGAATTACAGCCAAGATTTAAACTTTTTCTTCAAATTTCCAGTGCAGTAACGTGTCTAATGAAATTCTAGACAACTTTCATGTTGGAAGATTTTCAAGTTATGTTCAAAATTTTGAAATTAGAGCCATGCCAATCAATTGACTTTTGCACCGCTCACGGCGTGCTCACGGGATGCCAGCGCGGCGCTCGCGCGTGCCCGAGCTCGCCGCCGGCAGCTCCCGTCGCCGTCCGTCCTCGCCTGCGTCGACAAGTGACACGGCTGGGTGTCCCCCTCGCCGCGCATGCGCCTGGCAAGGTCTCACGGTCGGAGGCGCACTGTAGCGCTGACCCCGCGCTCGCCACCGCGTCGCCGCCGCGGACCGCCGGTCCTTGCCGTCGCCGCCGTTGCCCGCCGGTCCAAACCGCGACTTTCGCGTCCCCCGCGTGCTCCTTTCCACGCTCTGTCGCCTCACGCCTCGCCCACGCGCGTCTGCCGCCCGCAGCACGCCTGCGCGCGCGCGTTGACACCGCGCGCGGCGCCAACACGGCCGCGACATGGCTCTGTCGCCGCGCGACGTCACCGAGCTGTCCCAGCCCTCCTCTCGAGCTTGCCGAGCATCCTCTCACTCCCCTCTCGCTCCTACATAAGCTCTCAACAGTTCCCCTCGCTCAAAGCACCGGAAAAACCTCGCCGGAGTCCGCAGCATCGCCGCCGAGCTCGCTCACGAGCACAGCCCTCCTCGCTGCTCCCCCGGCCAAACCAAGGCTCTCTCGAGCTTCCCCAACCTCCACTGCTGCTCACCGAGCAATCCCCGCACCAAATCCCCCACCAGAGCCCCCGGCGTAGCTCGCCGGAGTTCACAGAGAACTCCGCCGCCGCTCGCGCACGCGCACAGCCCGTTTCCCTCCACCTCCGGCCAAACCAAGGGCACCATTAGCTTCCTCGTGTCACGCTGGTGCTCACCGACCCTTTCCCCGAGCTTCTCCGACCCCGACGTCGCCGGCAGCCGCTCACCGGAGTTGCCGAGCCGCCACCGTCGTCGCCGAGCACGATTCCGGCCATCCCCGACCTCGAGACCTAGCTCAAACGAGCCGTGGTGAGCCCCTCTTCACTTTCCCCTACTTCCCCGGCCCGGTCTCGCCGCCGTTTGGCCGGCGTAACCACGCCGGCGAGCCCTGGACTGAAGTGTATCTTCAACCTCTGTCCAGGGGGCCGAGCGCAAAAGTGCAGGGGCCTGTTCGTAAGAAGTTCAAAAGTTCTAGGGTTCCCCGCGTAAAACAGATTCTTAATTTTTGGATTAAATCGCTGAGATCTTCAAAAATTCGTAGAAAATCGTAGAAAACTCAGAAAAATGTCAAACCAATTTTGTAGTGACCAGTGAATCTAGAAGAACAACTTTCTTTTTGGAACCTCACTCAGTTGAGCAGTAGATTTTGAAATATAAATTCATTTAGGTTTGAGCACATTTCATCATAGTTCAAAATCTACACATGCACTGGAGCTGAGCTTGGGATATGTTGTTAAGGTGATTATCATTAGCCCAATGCGCAAAGGGTGCACAAAAATTTCCAGTAGATTTAGGGTTATGATTTTCCAAACATATACCCTGCTGTTTTGGCAAATAAATCATAGAAAATAAATTACTCAGTGAAAAATCACATCCTTCACACAGAAATTCAATCAAGACATAAGAAACCTTAGAAAAATGAAAAGGAAAATTTTTGGACACTAGAAAATGGCTAAATGATTTTTGGTAGTTTAAATATGGTGAAATTTCACAAAAATAACCAAAAATCAAAATCACTTGCAAACTTGCAGAGATGTCACTCTTGACATCCTAAGCCACTGTGCCAAGTGGTTTGGATAAAAACCTTGCAATTATTTTGTTATGATTTTAGTTTGAATTTAGGCAAAAAGATGAGAGAAATTGTAATAAATTATAGAAAAATTATTTGGAGCCAAACTTTGGGCTAAGCTTCTGCCTTGGCATGAGTGAGCCTCTAGTCCAATGGCACCTAAAAATAATGTTCCTAAGGTCACCTTTTGAATAATGGAAAAAGGACTTAAATGAAGGAAAAGAGAAGAAAAAGAAAAAGGAAAAGAGAAGAAAAAGAAAAAGGAAAAGAGAAGAAAAAGAAAAAGGAAAAGAGAAGAAAAAGAAAAGAAAAGAGAAAATCTAAAACTCAAAAATCAAGGTAAAGGTTCAACAGGGAGATGAAATATTCACTTATAACTAATGTTATCCTTTCCAACTTATCAAACAAGATCAAAATAAACGTGCACTATTTAAATCTCGATACTTAAGCATTCCATGCATTTCGTATAGATTCGGGTCTCGCCGACGGAGTCTACGAGCTAGTCCCCGCTGCCGAGGAGGTCACCCAGGAGTCCGAGGTGAACGTGGTGCACGTGGATCCAAGCCCCGAGCAGGAGTACCGCTTCGAGCCGGAAGGCAAGCCCCGGAGCATAACCTAACTTTACTTACGCAATTTAATTGATCATATGTTTGTGCATTTAAGTTTCAAGGAGTTGAATGAAACCCTAGATTGCATGATCATAGGTTCCTTTGATTGAACACTAGTATGTTAGGTTCGATAGTTGCTATGCTTAGGAACGATAGAAGTCGAGTGTTTTCCGACACTCGCGAGATATAGGAGTTGTATGACTACTCATATCAGAAACACTATAGATGATGGACGGATGATTGTAGATACCCGTCTATCGATGTTTAAGTGGAAACATGTGGTACTTTTGTGTCAAGCGTTTGAACGTACCACACATATGCACGGTTTATGGGACCGGTAAGTCCCGGTATCCGATTGATGCGAGCAGGTCCGACAGCTCATTTGTCTTGGAAACGTTATCCCATGGGCACATGAGGGTAGTTGCGTGAGTCCCAGTAGTGGTAAACCTTTACCCTGAGGCAGTGGGACTCGGGAGCCACTCGCAGAGAGAGGAGAAAGGATTGGGGTGTGTTGGCATTTCCAACCATTCCGTATGTTTGGGTTTTCCCTGGCCAGGTAGTAAATTCGGTTCGAACTGTCCGCTTCTCGCGGTTAATGAGACTGCTTGACCGATGTATGGCATATTATGAAATGGAACTTGGAAGGATGAAATCTTTGTATGAAATAATTGTATTGCAAAAACTTGATTGTTTAGCTAGGCTCACCTAGAATGGATAGACTAAAGAATTAAAAGTAAATTAAAAGAAGTTAGAGAACAGCTTAGTCGCTTTTGGCAAAAGAACCCCACTAGCCAAACAGCCTCTCATCTTAGGAGTCGGTGATGTAGTGATCACCAGTCGGTTAAGTCTTGTTGAGTATAACTAGTATACTCAGCCTTGCTTGTGGCTTAAATTTTTCAGGACCGTCCCCTCAGGAGGTAGCTGCCTCTATGGCTTGGGCCTTCCAGCTTCCTCCTGGTTACAGCATCGAGTGGGAGCCGGCCTCTCCCGAGGACCGTGAGGAGTAGCGTCACGGCTGACTTCATCGTGACGATACTTTGGATCGTCGCTAGTATCTCGTTTATTTTCCGCTGCATGAACTCAAACTTATTTAATTTCCGTATCATTTCAATTTGGTTGTAATAACTCTAAGACTTGTTGTAATTTAATTTGTGGAATGATGTGATCTTTGGAAAGCTCGCCTTCGAGTGAGTGTATGGACGGACGATCTTCAGTAGCCGTTGGTCGAGCTTGACTCGACGGTCGAATCCGCACTTGGGAACATTTTAGTGTATTAGCACCAATGGAAGGTGGAATATACTTAAGTGGGCCCATTTCTCGGGTGAGATCGCTACATTATCCATACATTTTTTTGGAAGAGAATATTGAAATTCCAAAACTTTTTATGAATACTAAAGTAGTTCTTAAAATGAACAAAAACTATTTGGTCGATCGCCATGCATGCACACACACTTTGCATTGTTTGTTGCATGCTGCGAAAAGAGCAGCATGCAGTCTAGTCATGGATGATGCATGACGCACTGTTGCAGCGACCGATCCAATGATTAGCCGGGCCGGGACGCAACACAATCAGAATCCGATAGATCGTCGTTGAGTGGGAGAAATCCGGCCGGGATGATGAATCTTGACGACCACCATTCCATTGTTTGGGTTTGGGCCCATGAAAAAACAATCCGGCCATCTCCGTGCTAGCTCTTCTTCACCGCGCGCGAAGGCATGAATACCTCTAGGCCAGCTCCTTCTCCCTCTCACCGTCGTGTCCACTCATGCATATAGCATATGCTTTTCCACCAATCACCTCAACGCTCAAAGGGCGCGACGGCACAGCCATTTTGCTCCATGCTCATGGAGATTCTTTTATTCCCAGGCCTCAATTGTTACATTCACCCGCCCATGAACACATGTAAATGCTCCCATGTTTATCTATTTGGACGTGGCCCCACCCCCACATAAACAAAAAGTCTATGCTACGTGGCCAGCACACCAGATATTTACTGGAATGCTAGCTAAGACAGATCATGGGCAGGTAACTTGCATGGCTAACAGTTCCTATATACACCTTGCACAGATTGCAGCTTAGGTTTGGTGGAATTTACAGTTGTTTCGAGACCCGCCGCCGCACAAAAGAAGGTGAAAGAAGGCTGTCATTTCCTCCCAACTCGCTCTCCTTTTGAGGAGCTGTCAGGGTTAGCTAGGTTCATCTTCTGTTAAGGCTAGGCTAACACACCGATCAAGGATAACTGTATTGTGGAAAGTGATCAGGTTCTTCGGCAGGAAATGAGGTTAAAGCGGCCTAGAACTCTGCATTTTTCCCTGGTGAAACATTGGGGTCAGAACGCTGTGATCTGCTAGTTACTGTAGTTGTCAACCACAACCAGCCCTTCCTGCAGTGGGCAAATAACTCAACAGCTATTGAACCTACTTCATCTGCAGTTCAACAGTTGGTGCCAAACACTGAAGAAACCACACTGCACGCGAGGTCCAATGGGAACGGTCTGCTGCACTGATGTACTAGTATGTTCAGGTTGCACTCAATCTGTGAATCTGACCATGATGCAGGCACACCAACCAGTAGCCAAATCATTCCATGTAGACCTCATCACGGCGTGCTCTTGCACTTGCAAAGTTGCAACACAAACGAAAAAAGAATATCACAGGCTGCAGGTTCCAGCACCATTTTTTTTTTACCCCTGCCACAGCCAGGAACAGAGAAAAGAGGGTAGAACATATTTTCCTGCAGGGAGATGGCTGCTGAAAATGTGACAGGTAGCCTTTTTGTCAGATCAGCTGATTCAGACGATGCTCATAAAACAAAAACATGGCACATGATGGCCTACACATCCTTTTTTTTCCATCCATGGAAACGATACGACCAATGCAGGCGTCCATGAGCCTTTTTTTTACAGCTTTAATATAAGAACCTTGTTACGGCTCCTTTCTCCCAAAATACTACCAACATCGTTGATCTCGAAAAAATATACTTTATTGTAAAAAGGACAATTTAGTCTAACACACTAATCCTATCAGAGCTGCTGCCGCCTCTCCGACGTCGCGCACGGAGCTGCCGCCATCGGCCGAACCACCGAGCACCTGTCGTCATTGCTACTTGTTTTTCCCTTTCTTCCTGCTCTGCTCGCCGTCATCCTGGTCTGCTGCTTCAAATCCAATCACAGAATCACAACCACGAGACCGTACCTGCTACTCCAAATCCAATCCATCCTAACAATCCTCTGCGCATGGCTGCGCTAGCCTGGCTGTCCGTGCCATCGGCAATCGCACACGCTGCCTAGCATAAGCTTGTTCGCTGCCTGTTGCGCCTGCACACGCTGTGAGCGAGCTCTCACCCGCGTCGTGTCAACGCGGCGCTGCCCAGGTTGCCGTGCACGTGGACTCAGCGACGGGGCAGCGGCAAGCGGCGGCTCGCGGTGACCCACAGAGCTACGACTACGAGGCACAGAGAGGCGGCCAAAGCAGAGGGCTCTTGTTTTAGCTTTTCCACGTGAAAATACTAATGTGCCCTTCGAATTAATTTTATAAATGGTTTCAGGCCCACTAAAATTAGTCCCTGGCCCACCATTTTAGTTCCTCATAATAGGTTTCTTTTAACTTTTAACCATTAGATCTAGGGTAATAAACGATTATTATTATTTCCAAGCGCCGTAAAAATCCTAAAAATATAACCACAGAGAAGGAAACTATGCAAAGGAGTGCTTGTCGTTATTGCCTGAAAAATGTTGCCTTTGAGTACAGTGTACAGGTAAAAAAAGAAATATATCTCTGGTGCACGCTTGCCGTTGCTGTCAGTAGTATCTTTGCTGTGACCAAAGTCTTCTGAGCTTATGATTGAATATCGTACTGTCTACCCCAAAAACGAACAGTTTTGCTGTGGCCACCTTGTTGCTTATTCTTTGATGTCAGGGAAACACGCTCCTTGTTGCAGTATGCAACTTTGTTCAGAGTTCAGAGAACATGTCCCTCACCTGCAAAAGAGAGGAAATAGGGTAGAGTAACTCATCAGGCATCTCATACACCAGAGATGTTGCTCTGATAACATGAAATTGAGTATACTCATACCTTGTCTCTTACTTAAATCCTGCATACCGTCCCAGCACTTCTGAAGATGTCCAATGTGCATATCTGCTATTTGACTAAATCCAGTCAGTTCTTAAGTGACTATCAGAAGATATACGAATGGTGCTTACTGCATACTGTATTGATCATGATATAAGAATGGTGCTTACTGACTATCAGAAGCTGAAGCTTAGGCCCAACAAGTTTTGGATCTTCATCAACATTACAACCTGGCATTATCAACTATCAGTGTATTAATGCAACATATACATTTCAAGTAAGAACCCAAATCACTGTCCAAGACCCACCTTTCATTACTAATTACAGGATTCAACATCTCGACGACGCTGAAGACAGAAATCCTTGAACTCTTTCAGTAGAAATTTAGGTCGGTGTATCCGTATGGGTTGATGTCAGTGTATCCATATGAGTAAGGCAGAAGTTCTTCAATGTCCAATTGAGAACTTGAGCAACTCATCTTTTGGATCCGGCTATGATTGATTGATTCCACTTCTGCGCTGAAGACGCTGTAGACTGGCCTATGGTCCGAGAAGCGAGATTCACCTCGTACATATGACAGTTGACCAAGGCCTCTTCCATACCATAAAATACGGTCACACCTACATGGCAAGATAAAATTTATTTACTGTGCAAAATCCGGCAAAAAATGACACTAAATTCTGCAGTTAAAATACCATGCTGGAGTTCTCCTCTTTTCCTTCTGATTCATGTCATCTCCAGCGTACTTGTCAGAATTGTTCGAGTACTTGTATGTTGGGGGAAAATATATATTTCCCTCATTCCACCCAACAAAAACGCGTCCGCCTCTTTGCTCGATCCTTAGCTGAAAGTGCCAAGTTTTCATGTCTTTGAAACCACGGATATTTCGAGATCATTTTTATAATGAAAAAATTGCTCTTTTGCTTTTGCCAAGCTAGCAGAAATCTTGTAACATGATAAAGTAAAAGAACGACAAGACTAAAGGCACTGAGTTGCTGTGGCACAAGAATTTTACTGCTTTCCAGAGGTTGAACGCTACACACACGCACACATTGTGCTCAAGAAGTGTTACCAGACGCTCACCTGATCTTTCTCCAGCAATGCTTTCCAATTGCGCATCTCCACGAGGGCCTTCACTGACCGATAGGAAAGCGCGATTCGGTAGTTTAGGTCCCCGAGCCAGATGATTCGACTGCAACGGAAAGCAAAACAAGGGACCCAAAGTCACAACAAATGCATATGGAATTATGGAGCAAACTTCATAAGTCCACTGTAAGATTCTTTGCTTACTCATGCTCTAAGATGGTTCCTGGTGAACGCTCATACTGCCCATAGACCATTGGAAACCTGGTCTTTCTGATGATTTCCAGTACATCAGAGTTCCTGCGCAGCTCATCACCTTCCTTCTGTCCTGAAGTCAGGTGGCTGCAGACGAAGCAGAAGCTCGTTTGGTGCAATGACATGCTAATCGAAATTGAACCCTGGAAAACAAATTCTTTACCATTGAATATTTAAGCTAGCAAGAATTCTTGTTTGTGATCATTCACGTGATTAGTTAGCACTAGAGCGCTATGACTAACCTTATTCCCAAGATAGCCCATCAGTCCTCTCCCAACACAAGAAACCTTCAGATTTCTAATGTCATCCCTTATGTCTTTCCGAGCCCAGATCATCAGAAACAATCCCACCATTTGTTTGCTTGCAACCAGACAGTATCTGAACATCCAGTCACCACAAAAATGATACACTAAACTAAATATCATAATCATGGGATTGACTTTAGCTTCAGAAATGAAAACTTCTGAAACTTAAAACTTACCTAGTATGACCAGCTCGTCTCTGACTATCTTCCAGAGAGGATGCATTGCCATATCCATATGACATTGGTGAATACACTGTACTTGGTGACTCTCCAGTATTATTCTCATCATCTGATGATCCACCCCACCGGCAGGTGTTCTCATAATCACTAGGCCTACGGCCATAGATTGCTCGATCACACACACTGTACCGACGTTCCAGCCTTGGCTGGGGAGCAAGGATGTCACCTTCCATCCTCAAACTCCGGCTTAGCCCGGCCTGGAAAGACCGACGATGGAAGAACGGTGCATTGTTCTGCCTTGATGACAAACCCTCAAAGTCATCATCTATCTCCACCACTGGGTTAGGTGCCGGAGATGGTGTCCGGAAGCTCCCATTGCCGCTAGTGCCTGGCAAATTGTTCAGTGTCCTTCTAACCAATGACACCCACCTCCTTGCAGGGGCATTGTCCTCTGTCCCCAAAACGTTCCCAGCATTAAGGGGGACGATTTCTTGAAACCTAAACACAACAAAATTGACACAATCAGAATTATCTTACTTGTAAGCACTGCCACAAGAATTCAGATAACGCAGAGGTATATCAAGCACCCGAGGACGTAGATGTCTGCAGGAGGTGCAGCATGGAGCCAGTCCTCAAGACTCATGTTATTTGGTGGGGAACGGCCACCAACATTCCATGTAGCAACAAATATCCTACTTCAAGAACAAGAGGAGTTATTTCTGGTCCAAATATGGGATTAAGTATGAGCACTAATATTGCAATGCAGACGTGTACCTATAGTCTAATGTCACTGTAGCTTCGGCAGCATCAAGGTCAATCTTGCCCCGCCTCGAGTGCCCATTGCTCCTCCTCGAGGACCTCTCTGATTCAACATGCCACGCAAAGGAAATAGTTCAGAAATGTGTCTGTTGAAATAACAAAAACAAATTACAAAGTCTTTGATAGTTGCTCACCTGTCCTGCTCTTCTTGACTGTGCTAGGCTCCCTCCTGGTGAAGCTGCTGCCCCTCCACTCATCATCGCCCCCTCCTGCAATCAAGATAGAAAAAAATGATCAGGGCAACAGTTGGTAACAAGAGATTAGGAAAACTGGAAAGTTTGGAGCTTTCTGCGAGTGGCAAGAAAAGAGAAACAAGACAAGGACAGACGAGAAGCTGAAGAAACAACAAAACCAATCTTCAGGTGCAGAGGCGAGCTCACTGTTGGAGCAATGGGGAGCAATCAGGCCCATTGATAGAAACGCAAAAAGGCAAACTCATACAAACACGCACCTGTCCTGCCAACTGCAGCTACATCGTCGGCATGGAAGTCATGGGCCTTGCTCCTGATGTTGAACCACTTCCTCACCAAGCTCTTGGACCACGAGAGCTGCAAGTCACAGCAGAACATCAAGAAACGGCACCACATCGAAGCACGGAGGAACAAAACATAAGAATTAATTTCAGAGCGCAGACTCAGTGAAGGTCCGGGAATTGAAGATACCTTGCTCTTCTTGGTGGTGTTGCTCCCATCTCTCATTGTTGCTCCGGGGAACACTCATGCAGCCGAAGAGACTGTTGCTTGCTGCAAAAATGGACAGCTGATGCAGATAGAAGAAGCCAAGCAGAGGCAGAGACAACTGTTTGTTTTCTATAAACAAAGCTTGTGATTTGATGGAAAGAGAGGGAGAGAGGAGAGAATTGAGGATGAGAACAAAATCTGGATTCTGTTTGGAGGAAAGAGCCCGGTAACACCAATGTCCCAACTGGCTCCTGAAGCAAAGGAAGAAGAACAAAATGTGATGCTATGCTACTACTAGTCTACAGCTTCACAGCTGTGTGTCTGTATGTCTGTGTGGAGCGTGTGTGAAGGGAGGAGAGTTGAAGGTAAAGTTGGAGGAAGGGGGGAGGGAGATTGGACTGCGAAGGCTCTATCTCCCTCCTTCAAAACCCTGGGTCTTTGGAAGTGAAATTATGTGAGGAGCCAAGTACGTGTGAGGCAGGGAGAGAATAAAGGGGTGTGTGGAGGAATCTTAGGATGGGCAACTGCTTTATGCTGGCCGGCGGTCTTGCAAAACCAAGGAGGAGGGTACTAATACGTAGAACTGTACAAGGGCAAACAATGCATACGATACGAGCACAGTACCCTTCCAGGGAAAAGTACAGCAGTATTTAGCATGTGACGACTACATGAAGCAAAAAGGACCACTTACTCAACCACATTGCTATTGGCATACTGTACCTCACTCATTTAACTCCCAAGTTCTACACTAAGTACGCATATTTTTTGAAAAAAAAGAAAATTTTAATATGTTCAGTCAGAAAATTTTATATAATGAACTATAGTAAATATATTGCCCCTAAAACGATATACTAAATCCTCAAGCAGTGCATACAAATACAATGCCAACAATTTCAAATATGTGGCATCACTTATGGTATTCTGGAGGCTCACCCCTAAAAAGGATGTTGTGTGCAGCATAGTACTTGTACTACCAGTGCTGGCGTGTACCTTTGATCCCTCCCTCCACTGGCCACTCACTCGTCAGGCACCACAGCAGAGAAAGAAACCAAGAGCAGTTGGGGAGGAGCACAAAGATAAAGTCGGGAGAGGGAGAGGCTGCTCACGCGGTCACAGAGAACCCTCCTTGCTTTTCTCCCTTCCAAGGCGTTTTTCCTGTGTTTTTCGGCAGCCGATATGATACGGCGCCTATTTCGTTTGCGTTCCTTCCTTTTGATATGCTTTGGTACTCCGGCTCGAGGAGATTGGTCTTTCCCTCTTTGGCCTGCTGGATCCTGTGTCCCTGACTCCCCTGTACGGCAACGCGAGCGTGAGTCGGAAATTGGAATCCGAGATGCTTTCATTCATCAAGGTGCTCTTCTTAACAGCTCACTTGGGAGAAGTACTTACTCCCTCTGTCCTACAAAATAGAGTAGTTTTCGCTTCCTGATAAAACAACTGTTTATAACTTTGATCAATTATATATAAAATAATATTAATATCTATAATACATTATTAGTATCATTAGAAAGATATTTGAATCTAATTTTTTAATAAATTTATTTGAAGATATAAATGTTGCAAGTTTTTTTCTATAAATTGAGTCAAAGTTGAGAAAATAACACGTACACGTATCCCATAACTATTCTTATTTTGGGACGAATGGAGTATCTGGATCTTTCACTGGTACAGCTAAATGTCAGGATGCTACTTGGACTGGAGCTACCAGTCACAGCCACAGGGATGTTAGGACTCTTGTTCCGCGGGTACCTGGGTCATTGGGTGCGTGCCTTTTGAGTTTTGAGAGTGACCCTAGAATCTGAATGGAGGTGATTGCACATTAGTCCCTACTTCCTAGATTTCACTGGGAATGTTGGGCTTGTCAGCACCTTCAGTCCAAGCGATTCACTCTTCTTTTCATGTGCTCAAGAATCAAGTGCGTGTCGTCTTGGTGAATGAAAACAAACAAAAAAAGGATAGCGTTTAATTTGTTTTCTGATCCTTCCTTTCCTTTCATAAGAACCAGTGACTGACCGAATCAGATCGAGGTCGAAAGAAATGAACTGAATAAAATACACCCCTCTTGACGCACAATGGCCAAACCTATATGCTAGATCTGTTTTGGTACTACTATCATCTTTGTAAAAATGCTAGCACTATATGGTATAGACTACAGCATTATGGCTAACTTTTTTTTGTGTGAGAAGACTGTTTATAGTCGTGGTACTTGGCAACGAGATAACACTTGGGACCGACTTTCCACCGGGTAACAAGTCAGCTGCAACGTACTTACCAAAGGACGCAGACTGGGGTTCACAGTACGGACATGGAAATAATAGAGCTGATCTCAGCAGTAAAACAGCCAGAGGCCAGCGGGTGTGTTTAGATTGGGGAAAGATTCCCCGAAAATACATTGTTCACCAAAAATACACTGTAGATGAATAGTGTTCTGTGGGTGGGAGGGATGTGATGAATAGAAAAAAGTTGGATGAATAGTGTTTTTTTTGAATTTTTGGGAAACTAAACGGGGCCTAATTCTTCTGCGCCCATTTTGACCGACAACGTTTGGGTGTCGCCTTGGACAGAAGTTACCTACCCCATTCACATTTGTTCTTTCTTCGTGCACTGCAAAACAGTCATTAGATTGTTTCACTGCAGTTAATAATTGCTGTGAGGCTTTCCTGTAGAGAAAACAAAGAGTATTCAGGAGAGTGCATTAGATTATTCATGAATTTTGGCAAAAATAGCAATTCTTTTACAATTTTATTCTTACGTACAGTAGTAGATCAAATCTAGCACAGTAGTTCCTTGTAAACTGACCATGATATCAACCAGTAATTGGATAACAAATAATGACAAGAATTACCTTGAGGGTGTGTTTAGATTGTAGGAAAAAACACTGTAGCATAAGAAAAACACTGTAGCATTCGTTGGGAAACGTGTTTTGTGAGGGAGGAATAGTGAAAAGTTAGAATGAACAGGGAATAGTTGGGAATCTGAACATGGCCTGAGAAGAGGACAGCAAACCTCTGCCAATCACGTGACGTCCATTTTTCAATGATCATCTGCTCAGAAGGCAGGACGGTCTTACCAGAAGTGACCAATCCGTCTGAACTCCGAGCCAGCCAATAATTAACAATTAGCATCATAATCCTGGAACCAAGAGATCACGACCAGGGGTTACCTCTGTCAAAAGCCGTGCAAAGCCCCATCCTTTCTGCTTAGTTTATCCCAAAATTCCCACGGGTGTATGGCAGCTCAGAGAAAGTAGAACTGAGTAGGAGCAGATTCGTTATTGATCTCTCTGCTCCAGAGTTCATAGTGATCATGAGTTAAATAGCATGCTGCCAACAGGATACTTACTGCACCAATCATGGTCAAGCAAACAACTTTTGTCTTTAACAACTGCACACATACTAGATCATATGTACAATCTAAATCATATACATGTGATGTCGTATAAAACAAATTAACAATGCTACATCTACATGCCTACTAGACAGGTATATATGGCATACTGAACTCCTGGTCCCACTGTCATAGAAGCTATTGCACGAATGGGTGAAAAGATGGTCAGTTTTTTAAATGATCACTTAGGACAGCCCTAACCATGGGCACAACCTGTGATTAGACTAGTGTCTAGGTTGATTAATCAATCAAAAAGTACATTCTTGGCTAGTTGTTGTGCATATTTGCTCCCTTCCCCAAGACAGGGCCAATCTTCTTGAGTTGAGAGCAGACTTGACCAAGAATAAGAACATCGGACTACTACCCCTGCAAGCTGTGCAAGTGCAACTGATTGGTAGCCCACTCAGCAAATTATAATGTTAGAAAAACTCCATAGAGCCTTATGTTCAAACTTGAAACAGACAAGAGGGAACTTACATTAGTCTATCTAGGAGATTAGGGACATTAAGCTTGAAATGATTGACTGCATAGAGTACATGTGTGATGTGTCAGGTTAATGGCAGGGCAAAGCAGGTTTCAGGGTCTAGATTAGCTATAAAGACCATCTTGGGCACGCATGGTCTTCCCAAATCTCCCAGAAATGGGAATCCCTACATCTTCCTTTTTCATTGCTGAGGCATCCACATTGGTTTAACTCAGAAAGAATGCATCACTTTGTCAAGATTTCTGCTCTCATAATAGTTTCCATAATGATTTTAGAGATAAGGTCATTTACAATACATTCAATCACTGTATTTGTATAAAACATTGAAACTGCCGAACTGATTGCTTACTAGGCTACCAGTACTTAGTTATCTAACAGTCCGTATAGTGAAAAATTCAAACTGAATGCTTACTAGGGCTAGGCTACCAGTACAGCTAATGATTTTACATATCATAGACAAGTTCTAAATTCTGGCAAGCTTTAAAAAAAAAAAGTTCTAAATTCTGGTATGTTTTTAGGATCACTAAATTGTAGTTTATGAACACGAGTCCTAACTGTTAATGCCTTAATGGATGGTAGAATTGAGTTAAATCCACAAAACTGGGGAGGCAGACATAGCACAGCTGGAGAACTTGCCTAAACTTCAAAGTAAGTACCACCTACTAATCTTAAATCATCCAAAATTGCTGAAATCCAAATGAAGAAACGGGGAGGTGTCCTCTCTGAACTGCGGAGTCAGTCAAAACAGGATCCTCGTTCCATGCTTTGGCCAAAGTGCTCCTCTTTGTCTTTGCTTTTCAGCTTTGCAGCACGTGAGGGAGGCCCTCATTCAGTTCGACCCCTCCCTCTCTCTCTTCTCTGGCCAACGGTAACAGAGCAAGTCCGCAATGTAAGAGCTGGGAAAAATCGAGCAACATGCTTCAAAAGATGACATACTGCTGTGAACCTGTGATATTCTTACACAAAACTGTACGGCATTTCTTCGGCAACTAGGCTAGATAAATTAAGTGACGAACATCTTCCTTTCAATCTCTCTCTATCACACCCTCGTGCTATAGTCTGAAAGCCTCTAGTTGATAGGCGGCATGTACACGGATGACAACTCCAAAGCCTCTTTGAAGTGAGGAACTGAGGATAGTTGCTGACTTGCTTCTTTTCATCAATCTACCACATAGTCTGTCTCTCTCCATCAAACCCAAGCAGGTCATGCACACTACCAATCTCTCACACACACACCATCCTTTTCTCATGCACACAAACAGTGACACACTCTGCTGCCATTCTACCCTTTTGTCCCAATCCCCACAGATCCCTTTCTCTCTGCCTCTGCACCACCCTGCATACACCATTTCTGTTGTTGTAAAAGGATCTCTCCTCCCCAACTGGACCCCCAGTACCGATACAAGCATCAAATGACCATCATTGACAAAACCTTGTAAGCTGGCCCACAGTTTCATGGCGACATGAGCGTGCCATGAAAGCCCAAAGTGTAGCATGTACTATGCCCTTTACAAGATGTATACTCTCATCACCCACAACTATTGTGACAGTAAAAGGGCATGATATTTAAATACATAATAGCAATTATTATAGCAGTTTGTTCCTACGGTTATGAAGCAGTATAAAACCTACTGGATTTGTAGACCACCTAATCTAGAAACGCTTATACAGAAAAGAACAAAAAACCAATGTAACATGAACTCTATGATAGGTTATAATTAGCACTGTAACCTATCCGCACAGCCGGCAAGGCACATACCAAATGAACACAGTGCAAATTATCCTAACAAATTCTTAAGCTGCTGCAACAGTAAGAAGCACGTAAACCGAACCTAAAGTTGCAAAGTCAGAGTAACATATTAAGTGGCAAGGCGACAGTGTTTCCTCACCAACAGTCTTGTGCGCACGTACAGCCACGCGAGGGCTGGATTCTTGCCATCTCTGAACCTTCCAAGAAAAACGTCTTGAGTGGTCCATCCGTTCTGCAGCTGCCATGCTCCTGCTTAAAAGAGAAAACCAAGCCTGCAACCAACAATGTACGCAAGGACTAGTTACATATGTCGCGCGTGATCAAGATTCAGGAACACATGAATAGTAACATTGTAACAAACCTGACCAGTTATAGCATCGACAAACTGACCAAAATCGTATCTCTGAAGTGCAACTACCTTGTGAAAGAGAGGGAAGAATTTCAATTAAAAAAAAAAAAAGAGAATGGGAGGATTTGATTCCAAAACGCGCAGCAAGGATTTGTGTGGGCTTGAAGCTTGAGACAACCTTAATCCTATAACGACCTGGGCGAACGGTTGACGAGCCTCGACGCCGAGGCCGCGACTTCCCGTCGCCGCCGAGGCACAGCACGCCGGGCGCGCAGGCGACCCGACCCCCGCCACGAGGAACGACGGCGCCGAGCCCATCACCTGGAAGAGCCTCGATGCCACGGACACGAGAGCTGTTGGAAGCCCGGACCAGCGGCGGCAAACCTTCCCCACCGCCGCCGCCGCCGTGCGCCATGGCGCCGTGGAACCACCTCCACTACGGCCCGTTTTCCGACTTCTGAGTGAGCAGCCAAGGGGTGGGTGGCCCAAAAACCTATGTGGGCCGTGCAGATCAAACCTGACGGCTTACATGGGCCTGGATCGATTTGAGGGCTCGTGTACGGCTCTAGGGTGTTGTTTATTTCTTTTCTTTTTGAAATATAAATGGCAGGAGCACTGCAAATCCGAAGGTGTTTTCAGAATAGATCAGCGCTGCAAAAATACAAAGGAATTAGTGCAGACATCATGATGAAATGCACTAATTATAATGTGCTTCGTCTCTAATTAATGTTATGATTAGTGCATTTTTTTTTTGCATGAGAACACTGGTCGGATTTGATCAGATTTCTGTGATTTCCTTGGTAATGCACCAGTACATTACTCGAGATGTTGGTATTTTCTTTATCTCGGCTTTGCCTGCTGACAATCCATGTCGTTAGACTCACTCGACTACTATTACATCTGCACACACACACACGCCACGTCACCGTCGTTCCTGCTGCCAAATCACACCATGTTCTCGTGGGGTGCCGCGCTGTCCATGACCGCGCCCGGCTTGTGCGAGTGCAGCACGTAGTTGCACGACGCCACCGCCTCGCCCACCGTCGGGAAGATCCACTCGTGCCCGATCAGCTCCAGCACCTTGGAGCTTGCCAGCTTCTTCATGATCTCGCTGCCAGGGTTCGCCAGCACGATCTGGATGCCCCTTCGCTCCAGGGTCTTCTTCAGTTCGTCCAGCATGCTCGTCCCACTCGTGTCGATGCTGCCGACGGCTGGAACAACAAGAAAGACAAAGACCATCAGTCAAGTGTGTTTGTTTCTGATGCTGCATGCAGAGTTTTCAGACACAGAGATCCAACAACAACAAACTCACCACCCATGTCGAGGACAACGTACTGCACGGCCATCTCGCCCTTGCCCTTTGTCCTCTCCTCCTCATCGTCGATCCACCTCGAGATCCTCTCTCGCAGGTACCCAGCGTTGGCGAAGTAGATGGGGGCAATCGACACGGAGCACCAGCACGCCGGGCACCGTCTGCGCCGTGGTGTACTGGTCCATCCTCCGGTAGATCATCGAGTTGGGGATGTTGCCGAGGCACCGTCGTCCTCGGCCTGGCGACGAAACAGGAGCACGCGGAGGATGGAGATGGTCACGCCACGATGAGCCCGACCTCGACGCAGCCGACACGACGCCGAGGTAGGCGCCCATGCAGACGCAGAAGTCCACCTTGTCGACACGCCACAGGTGGATGGCGCCCTGGTAGTCGATCAGGCCCAGCATCGCGAGACGAAGATCGCCGACAGGACAACCAGTGGGGTGTAGTGGAACAGAGGCGTCAGGAACAGCAGCGTGATCATCACCGCACCGACATGATCACGTTCGACATGGCCGTCTTGCACCGGCGTTGTAGTTCACGGCGGACCGCGAGAACGGGCCTGGCAATACACGTCGGTTTTAGCAACAAGAAATTCTGCAACTGAATGAACTGGACCGTGTGCATTTGGAAATTTGGTGTTTACCTGTGGTGAGGTAGCAGGAGGTGAATGATCCGACAATGTTCATCGTTCCGATGGCGATCATCTCCTTGTTACCATCGATGTTGTAGTTCTTGTACATGGAAAACTCCTTCCTACGGCAATGCCTTCCTGCATTTTGTACGAGCAAACCACTGTAAGTACTTTTCGGTTACCACCCATGAAACTCTTGCAGGCATGTAACTTATTTTGAGACGACAAATTAAAGGATCGAATCATTACAGCGAGGGCAATGATGCCGGTGATGATACCGGTCTTCAGCGCGAGCATCATGTACGGTGGAGAGAATTGCAGGCTTGTCACGGACGGTGGGTTCAGACCCTTCTTGAGGTAACCGATCTATGATGTAGAAAGAAAACAAAAAAGTGTCATAAATCACCAGTCCAGTTTTACTGAATGCACATGCATTTCTTTCTTTGTGTGACAATGCGATGAAAACATCAGATATAATTCAGAAGTTGTCCTCACCACTTGAATGCCATGGTTTTCAGCATGAGTGAGGTACACCAGAACACTCCCAAGGATGACCGACGTCAGTGGAGCGGGCCGCTGATATCCAGAAGAGCTTGGGGCGCCTCTTGCTCTGTCAAACAAACATGAGAATACATTAGACTTCACACTTGATAGGAGTACTTGACAGTCTGTGTTGAAATATGCAGTAATTATTGGTTCTGGTGCACTTTGTGTGAGTTAGCAAACAATATACTGATAAACTTTGGCTAATCATCCCATATACATACATCTAAGAACAGCTTCTGATTGCGACAATATAGAGGGGTCCAATTTTTCTCCTGGAGGGCCCTTTTCTGACGGTTTCTTATACGAAAAAGTTGACAAACTACAATACAGTTTTGCTGGTGGTGGACCTTGGCCTTTTGCAATTATTGAGCATTCTTTTCAGTACCCATGGACCAGGATCCGACCACACTTCAGAAAAGCTTATTACACGAAACCATGCACAGGGGAAGTCAAAAACTCCCCTGGCCTTTCTACAAAAAGCTGCTGCGTGTGATGCAATCACCCATTGCCGCGCGGAGTCACGGACACACCTCTAGGTGTAAGCCTGAATCACACACAATTTCCGTGCATCCTCTCTATCATCAGCATCTTGACGCGACAGGTGTGTTCTCGTTTGTCTTTAAGACGCAAAGGCAAGTGATAAAAGAGATCAAATTGGACTGGTGATAAGCTGCGTGCATGTGTATTATACGAATATTCAGGGTACAATCTTTTCGTTTTGGAAAAGAGAGTGTGTGTCCAGGATAGGGAGATGATCGATAGGAGCCAAAATTGGAGGCAGATTAGATCGTCGCCGTCGTTTGGCGATGCATCTGTACGCTATCCATTCCAAAAGTGTGGTGATGGCCGATGGATCGATTCCATTGCCGACCACCAATTAGCAGGTCACGAGACGGCGTCCTTATATGGTGTGCGCGTGTGGCTCCGAGTCATGACATGACAAACTCCTCTTGGTTTCAGACTTGCATATCTAGCAGCAGGCCTGTGACCGTGAGGGGTGACCACGGTCATGGCTTAGATGCAGTAGGCAGTAGTAGTCACGGATGCGCTAAGGCTAGAATCTCGTAGACGATTTGGACCAATCTTGAGAGAGATGTAATCTATCCACAAGAAGATTACTTGTCTCTATTACTGTTGTAGGTGAGATATTTGTTTCAGAAATGTTGTGTAGATTAGCAAACTTTTTGTTTGACTTGCTACTGCTAATCGGTAAAGTGAATAAAATTATGGTAAAAAGATGTTTTTTATGGACCACCAACGTCAGAAAATAAAATAAAAAATTCTTATTTAGTGTCAGCTTGAATTTGTGATGAATCCGTGACATTTCCGGCCTGTTTGTTTTTGTGGTATCAATTCTTACACATGTCTGCATTCATTTTATCGCAAATTATTGAAAAAGGAAGTTCAATCAAGGTGGCTTATCTCTATCCGAATCTTAGTACCAGTGGAGGTATGGCGTCATGTTCAATTATTCTGAAAGTAGCCGATTCTCTGTGGTCCTCCTAGCATGCTCCTTTAGTATGAATGGACCATCATTCCAGAGATTCTCATGCTAACCTTTCTACCAAGTGGTATTAGCACACCACCCTCACACTACTTGGGGGAAAATTAGGAGAGACGACTAGAACTCTTAAACTCAAGCGAAAAGGTAGATTCATGAGAGTAACTTACGATGCGGGTGACGAGGAGGAAAGAAGAGAAGCCCGCACGAGCACGACGCTCTCCCAACGCCACTGCAAATTAAACAACCACAAACCCGTCAGTGACTGATCGAGCAAGGTGAAATCAATCGATCAGCCGTCTCGAGTGCGACGTGTATCGATCAGAAGTCGCCTCATGAATTCCCAACCACTTCGTGTCGCCCCATGCAGCTAGCCCTGCCCCAAAGCCGCAAGCAAAGCAAAGCAAAGCAAACGCAGATGCAAGCGCGGTGAACTGCAGGCCAGAGTGACCTGAGTGAACCAAACTACCAAAGTGATGACCTTGCAGGGTCATTCTGTCCCTGTCTCCCTACTGCAAGCCAGGCCCGGCGGCCCTCTTCTCCGGACCTTGCACGGGCATGCACGCAAACGTGACCTCGCTGCGGGCAGGGACAGGGCTAGCTCCAGAGAGGCCTGTGGTGGCGTCGCCGTCGTGTCGTGGCCATGCCACACACGCTGGCATGGCATGACATGCGCCATGGATCGGAACGATGAGCAAGGTAGCTAGCTGTGGTACCTGGTGTGTCTGGAAGAAGAACGGACTGCAGACGGAGAGATGTCAGTGAGGTGTGAAGCCGGACGAGGCCAAGGATGCCCTTGAGCTGCTGGAGGCACACCAACCGTCGCCGCGCGCCCATTGGAACCCACGATCGTCGCGTGGGACAGGAAGTCCCACGATGAACCCAGCCTGCAGTTACAAGAATTCTTAGTTTACTCTAATCTTGGTGTTTAGGTCCAATTTGGATTCACTCAAGTAAAATAAAAGTAGTAATATAATGGTTACTCTAGAAACTGGCTTCGGATCAAGCTATATAAACTAGTGCACTTTTGGGCTCTTTTTACCAACTGCTCCGAAGCTATTAATGAACTGGACTTTGGACAAGCTATGGCTGACTTTGTATTCGTCGTATTGCAGTTTGCTGCTGCAGCAGCAGCGTAGACAGTACCTGAGGAGGCCGAGCGAGGCCTGGAAGACGCCGGCGAAGAAGGTGG
>JACEFO010000235.1:0-26257 GCA_015342445.1 Digitaria exilis
TAGCTAGACAACCAAGTTTCTGCAATACATTATTCATACAAAGATTTCATCCTTCCAAGGTTTACTTCATATATAGTCATACATCGGTCTCAAGCAGTCTCAATTAACCGCGAAGCGGACAGTTCGAACCGAATTTACTACATGGCCAGAGAAAAACCCACACACACGAAATGGTGGAAAATGCCAACGCACCCCAATCCTTCTCCTCTCTCTGCGAGTGGCTCCCGAGTCCAAAGCCTCGGGGTAGAGGTTCACCACTACTGTGACTCAACGCAACTACCGCCCATGTGCCCAGTGGATAACCGGTTTCCAAAGACAGAGGCTGTCGGACCTGCTCGCATCGATTCGGTACCGAGACTTACCGTCCATGGTCCCGTACAATATGTGTGGTACGTTCAAAAGCTTGACACAAAAGTACCACATGTTTCCAATTAAATCATCGATAGACGGGTATCTACAATCATCGGCCATCATCTCTAGTGTTTCTCATATGAGTAGACATACAACTCCTATATCTCGCGGGTGTCGGAAACACTCGACTTCTAACGGTTCCTAAGCATATAGCGACTATCGAACCTACATACTAGTGTTCAATCAAAGGAAACTATGATCATGCAATCTAGGGTTTCATTCAGCTCCTTGAAACTTAAATGCACAAACATATATATCAAAGTAATCGCGTAAGTAAAGTTTAGGTTATGCTCCGGTGCTTGCCTTCCGGCTCGAAGCGGTACTCCTGCTCGGGGCTCGGATCCACGTGCACCACGTTCACCTCGGACTCCTGGGCAGATCTCCTCGGCAGCGGGGACTAGCTCGTAGACTCCGTCGGCGAGACCCGAATCTACACGAGATGCATGAAATGTTTAAATATCGAGATTTAATATAGTAGTTAGGGTTTGCTTAAACCTTGGTTAATGAATTGGAAAGGATAAATATTAATTATAAGTGAATATACCCCTTTCATTTGGAAACTTGGATTTGATTTATGAGATTTAGGTTTTCTCTATTCTTTTCCTTTTTCTTCTCTTTTCCACCATTTAAGTCCTTTTTTCTATTATTCAAAGGTGAACTTAGGAAATATTGTTTTCAGGTGCCATTTGGCCAGAGGCTTGCTCATGCCAAGGCAGGAGCCTAGCCCAAAACTTGGCTCAAGGTGATTTTTCTATAATTTATTAAAAATGTTCTTATCTTTTTGCCTAAAAACAAACTAAATTCCTACAAAAATAACTATAAGGTTTCTGTCCACTTGGCACAGTGACTTAGGTTACCAAGAGTGACCTCTCTGCAAGTTTTACATGTGGTATTGATTTATGGTTATTTTTTTGGAATTTCACCATGTTTAAACTACCAAAAAATCATTTAGCCATTTTCCAGTGTCCAAAAAATTACCATTTTCATTTTTCTAAGGTTTCTAATGTCTTGATTAAGTTTCTGTGTGAAGTAGGTGATTTTTTCACTGAGTGAATTATTTTCTGTGATTTATTTGCCAAAACAGCAAGGTATAAGTTTGGAAATTCATAACTCTAAATCCACTGGGAATTTTTTGTGCACCACTTGGGCAGAGGTCCTATGTCACCCATGAGTCTAACATATCCAAAGCTCAGCCCTAGTGCATGAGTGGATTTCAAGCTATGAAGAAAGGTGCTCAAACTTTGCCATTTTCAAATCTGTAAACTAAGCCTCAACTGAGTGAGGTGCAATGGAAGAAGTTTGACTTCTAGATTCACTGGTCACTACAAAATTTGTTTGGCATTTTTCTGATTTTTCTACGATTTTCTACGATTTTGAAGATTGCAGCGAATAATGCTCAAAGGATAGAATCTATTTACGCCGTGAACCCTAGAAGATTTGAATTCTTACAAAAGGGTCCCTGGAATCTTACAGTCGGCCCCCTAGAAAAGGAAGAAGACACAAGTGAGTCCCCGAGCTCGTCGGCGTTCGTACGCCGGCGGCTAGACGGGGTCTCCGGCCTCGGTGAGTGGCGCATCGCGCAGAGGAGCTCACCGCGGTTCCTTGGAGCTAGAAAGGCGACGACGGGGATGGCCGGGAACGTGGTCGGCGACGGCGGTGGCGGCTCGGCCAACTCCGGCGAGCGGTGACCGGCAGCGTCGGGGTCGGAGAGGGTCGGGGAAGGGGTCGATGAGCACCAGCGCGTCACGGCGAAGCTATAGGTGCCCTCGGTTCAGCCGGAGAAGAAGCGGAGCGTGCTGGCCACGTGCGCGGCCGCGCGGCGGAAGCTCGAGCTTCTCCGGCGAGCTGCGCCGGCGGCTGCGGTGGCGGAAGAGGGTCGGGACTTGGTTGAGGAGTGGCGGTGGGTGATGGGGAAGCTAGCGCGCGCCTTGGTTTGGCCGAAGGAGCAGCGGAGAAGGCTGGTCGCGTGAGCAAGCTCGGCGGCGGCTCTGCGAACTCCGGCGAGCGATTTCGGCGTGGAAGAGAGGGGGAACTGTTTGGGGCTTTAAGTAAGAGGGAGAGGGGAGGGAGAGGGTGCTCGAGCAGCACTGGATGGGGCTTGGGGCAGCGCGGCACGGTGTCGCGGCGGCAGCGGCTCTGTCGCGGCCGTTGGCGCCTTTTGCCGGCGTCAACGCGCGCAGGCGAGCGGCAGAGGGACAGGCGCGCGTGGGCGAGGAGAAAAGACTGGTGGGAGGAAAAAGAGACGCGCGGGGTCGCGAAAGTCGCGCGACGGACCGGTGGGCAACGACGGCGGCTTTGTCCAGCGGCTCACGGCGGCGACGCGGCGACAGCTCGGGAGCGCGGCTCGGTCAGTCAGCTACAGTGCGCCATTTGCCACGCGATCTGGCCAGACGCGTGCTCCATGAGCGGGGACACGCAGCCGTGCCATTGGCCGGCTCAGGCGAGGACGGCAGGCGGCAGGGCGCTTGCCGGCGGCGAGCGCGGGCACGCGCGAGCGCCGGCGTGGGCACCCCCGTGAGCACGCCTCTGCCGGGTGCAAAGTCAACTTGGTTGGCATGGCTCAAACTCCAAAAATTTGAACATGGCTTGGAAATCTTCCAACATGAAAGTTGTTTAGAATTTCATGGGACACGTCCCTTGCACTGGAGATGATGAGAAATAGATGAAAATTTGGCAGTGATTTAAAAGGGGAGAAAACCCTGTTTTGAACTGAATTTTAGAAATTCGAGGGGCTAGATGGCAAATTGGCCAAAGTGCCAATGAGGCAAAGTTCAGAAATATGAATATGTACAACTTGCTTTTTGGAGATTTAGATGTTCAGTGGTAAATTTTGAGTTTAGGCTAAGATTTCATTTCAAGCCTTAATTTGAATTGGAAAAGTTCAAATTCCCAAGGTTAGGGTTTAATTTTTGAGATGCTTCCAAACATTTTTAGGCTATGGTTTGAAAAGGGAAGTTTCTTTGGTTGACTTATACTCCAACTTTCCCATTTGCACTTTTTCAAGTTCTTAGGAAGTTTTCATAGTTTCTTTATTGCTTCATTTGAATGGTTTTTGACTCAATTTGGGAAATTTTCCTCATTTTCCTTAATTCCACTTTTGAAATATGCTTAGCTTAACTTAATCCCCATTTTAGTGTTAATTAACACCAGGGGTGTTACATTATGTGTCCCTATATACAGTTCAGAAAATTCATTGCACTGTAAAGTCGTACAATCTATTAATCAAGATTGGTGTTATATAAAAGTCCTAATTAGTTTATAAAAATGAATATAAATGTCAAAATATTATATTTGAAAATGACAGTGCAACCAAGGTCGATCAAATCAATGTTAGCATTAGCATTAAAATCATAGTGAAATCACGTGCCTGAAGAAACCTAAAGAATATGTTGACAGAATAAATGTCAAAATATGATTTGCACAAGAAATCTGGTGGCTTCTAAATGAAAACTGATTGCTCAAGTTGACAGAATAAGGTGTTAACTTTAACACCTTATTTTTTTTAAGTTGTTTAATTTTAACTTCTTGTTAAACTTTAATAAGGTGGATCCAAACAGAATGGGCCCAAGTAGCCAACAGAATGGGCCAAGGGGTCTCAAGTTTAGCAACTTGGGGACCTTGCAACTTTCTTACCGTCTATGGTTTTTTTATTGTGGCATTACGAGTTCATAATTCATATAGGTGAATTTTTTTTAATGAAGGTGAAAATTTGCATCTCTGGTATCTTCTCAAACACTGCCACACTGGTCTAGTTCTTTCGTAATGTAATTTCCATCCATGCAAATCTATTTTGAAAACCAGGATTTGTTATGTGTCTTCTTTTTTACAAACGAATTTGTTGTGTCTCGCGATGGAAAAAGGCTATATGGACTGCAAAATGGAGATTGATGTGCCACTGACAACGGGTTGATGAATCTGCATTTCACAGTAGTAAATTTGGTCTTCATCCTCATGACGCGGTTGACTAAATTCAGGGAATGCTACATTCTCGAGAAAAAAGTTTGGGAAATGGTGGCTACCGAATACAAAAGAGTGAGCAAACAGAAGAGAGAAAAGGTTGTCTGGTCCAATGGTAATTTAGGTGGACAAGCAGGATTGGGAGGAGGCGATCAACATCGCGTTTCAGAGAATCAGGGAGAGGACAAGTCGCCTGCATATCACCTGTCATTCGTTAGCTAGATCAATCAACCGATCATTCGGCCGCCAACGGGATAATAAGCCACACTGCAAACAAGACTAAACACGAACCACTAAAGCAGAAGACATTAACAAAGAATCACCAGTGAAAAACTATCAACGCTCAGAGATCAAGACCAAAGGGAAACATTTATCAATGATAACTGACAACACAAGAAACATTGTCACATTCAGTCACATGCATATGGCAACGAGTAGCATGCAGGATTAGTATTTCCTGAAACACCATTTGTGAGCAAGCGAACTCAAACATTGCATTGCCAGCACACAATACAGAGTCAGCAATTGGTTACTCTTAGATCTCAAGAGCTAAAATCCTCCTAGGACTAGGACACTAAAACTGCATCTGAGAATAGAAGACAAAGAATACGCCAAAGTTAGATGTTCGACGGGCATCACTCCTGAAGCCAACATGCAAAACGGGCAGACGGCCCCTGGAAGCTCCTTGCAAGTTGCAACCCACACACAGGCAGAGAGTAGAAGTCTCAGATCTTGCATGACTGCTAAAGCACTAGAACTGCATCAGAGAGTAGAAGATGATCAAGGCATACGCCAGGACTCTCAGATGCTCGATGGGCATCACCGCTGAGGCCAATGTGCAAAACGGGCAGACGGCCCCCGGAAGCTCCTGGCAACCCACACACAAGCAGAGATGGTGAACGCCAGGCGCCGCGAGGCGTGGATCCTCAAGCTAAGAGGGCGCCGTCTCCACGCGCGCGGTGGCGGCGCTGCGGAGGAGCAGAAGCGCGAGAACAGCGTGCTCTCCAGGCGGGCGGCGCCGACAGCTGCCGCTTCCAGGTGTTCCGTGGCCCCGACGTGTTCTGACTTCTGAGGAGGGGACGAGACCGCTCAGTGCTTTCTGATTTTCTTTTCATCACACCTGGGCTTATGAATGGGTTTATGGCTACTGATTGTGATTTGCACGCAGCATCTTGTTGGCTAATCAGATGTATCATGTATATGTAACCCTAACAGCAAATTCGCCAAGCGACATGGCCATGCTGACTCCAAGTGACCATCGCGCTGGCGCTGGTGTTTGCCTTGGTGGACCAATGTGAAACTAAAAGACTTCCCTTTGATGGGTATAAAGAAATAGAAATGGAAAAAGGAAATGAAGTCACAACGAATGGTATAGTGTGTTTCTAACGTCTTGCTAAAATAGAAGTGTGTTTCTAACGTCTTGCTAAAATAGAAGTGTGTTTCTAAAGTCTTGCTAAAATACTATTGTAAATGTGTAGTGATATAATATTGTAATGAAAAATATAATTGTAACAATAAAGACAACTCTTGGTTCGAAACTTAATAAAATAGCTAATAATGATTTCATACATTTTCGTCCACAACAACTCGCCGCACGTGCATAATTCGTAGGCCAATCTCAATGCAGGTTTCATGGATACTATTACCTAGAGTGACACTGTAATATGTGATTTTGTCATGATTTATTAAAATGTATATAGCATGGGGCCACCTGTCATCATGGTATACCTTGTGGAGATATGATTATCTACACCTATTTGCTTGCCACTTCAATGGAGCTAAGGATCACATCCACGTGTATTTGCATGGCCATGTACTAAATTGAGCCGGCCT
This sequence comes from Digitaria exilis, assembly GCA_015342445.1. Taxonomy (NCBI): domain Eukaryota; kingdom Viridiplantae; phylum Streptophyta; class Magnoliopsida; order Poales; family Poaceae; genus Digitaria; species Digitaria exilis. The sequence goes on from JACEFO010000235.1 coordinate 6,202, forward strand.
GTATGAATATATGGGCATCATGGCACGAATGTGTAGTTTGTGATTGGTTATTAATTAACCAGCTGGAAATCATGTGTGTACCAACATTATATTCATAATCTTTAATACTGAGCCTGCTTGTCATTAGTATGCGTGATGCCTTTTTGCTTTTGGGGCCGACGCAAGGTGATGTTCTCTCTCATTTCATCCTGGTCAGCGCACGACACATAGCATCCATCGGTATATATACACGAGATACGCGGCCGTATATGCGTGATGTAGCAACCGGCCATCATGCATGTGTTACTTAGAACGAGATTGTAGTACATGTATTTACGTGCACAGCTACCCATTCACAAGCTTGGAAGGTTCTAGAGAAAGGCCGAGATGATAAGTCTTGTCTCAAGTTTGAACCGGCTTGATCCTCTCCTCGTGGCAGCCGATCCAAATATTTCGGCCAGGCGACGCGGTCACACAACAAACGCGGCACTTGCGTTGCGACGACGCTTCCTCCAACCCTTCACCTTAGTACTAGGTTTCCATCGGCAAGGGGGCCGGGGCCCCCGAACCTCACCCCACCGTCAGGCTGCCGCCGCCACACACACCTCAATCTTCACCACGCCAGAACCATGCTGCCAGTGCCACCGTATCCTCCACACATATACACCAGACAAGCGCTAGCGCTGCCGGTGACGCCGAGGAGGAGCTGACGCGCGTGTTGCCCGAGATCGGCATGGCCGGATCCAATGGTGAGCTCCACGACAGTGGTGTATTTGTATCTTGTGTTTGCTAGCAGGTGTTTGTTGCCGGTGCCGTTGAAGAGGCCAGCGAGAGTAACAGCAAGCCCTCACGGTTGTTGATGCAAGTGTAAAAGTCGATATACTCGAGCTGTGGTAGTGCTAGTGGTACAAGTAGTATGATCTCCTTGTTGTTCAGTACATGCAAAGAAGATGTCCTCCATTAGAGAGAAGCCCCTGCCGTGGTGTTGTAGATTTAGACATGGCATAGTTTCGTATGGAGAAATAGTGGTTTATATGGGTGTGCGCAGTAGCAAATCAACAAGAAGTTCATTCATTGAGAGATGCAGATCGCAACCATCAACAGGTTAAGGGCTCAGTCGTAGAAGAGTCCTCCATGATGTTAGTCATGAGTTCTGTGTAGTGTAGATGTACTAGTTGACCGCTACAAGATAAGATCAGTGTCTAGCAAGAAGAGATTTAGAAGTCCGAGATAAGCAGCTTGTTGGAGGTCGCAGCATGCTGGGCCGTTGCCATCATGGCCGCTGTATCAATGATTGTTGCGCAGCCCTTGTCAGTGTGTGGCGCCTGTTAGTTGTGATCTGTAGCAATAGAAGATGGGCTGGTCGTGTTGGAGATCAGATGTGCAGATTGATATATAGCAACTTAAGTGGCAGATTAGAGAGTATATTTGCAGTTAGTGCCTTGGTGGATGCAGTAATGTGTAGTAAGAAGCCGGCGGTGTTGTAAAGGAGGCTTTAAAGTTTTGGCATCACAAGTTTAGCAAATCAGAGGAAACCCAGTTTAGGACTTCAGAGATGAAGCATGCAAGCTGCCCTTTAGAAAATTCAGATGCAAACAGAAGCATTGGAGAGGGCCTCCAAATAATTAACATAGAAGTTTTACATGACAGTATAGATAGCAGGTTAGCAATGAAGGCTGTGAGAACTTGTGCAGCACCAGTACAGTACTTGATACGTATTCAGTCAGCAAAAGCATTTAGAATGATAAGCAAACATCACTAGACAGCAGGCTCAGGCTGGGCTTGCTAATCATCTTGTCTCTGCAGTAGTTCCATGCAGGCAGAGATGTATATACATATACAGAGTTGGCAGTGGTTAAGTAGATCTTGAGTAGTGAAAAAGCTATGATGCTGGCTGCTTAGCTTTCAGTGATGAAGCAATACAAAATTAAAAATAGGCTTAGCCTTCTGCTGCGGCATAGCTAGTAAACTTGGCCAGATGTTCATATCAAGCTGCTCTCTCAATTGTTTCTCACATTTGATCTTCTTTGATCAGGCTCATGTTATGTAATATATTGATATGTGAATCAGTATGCAATACAGCTTCTCCATGATCAACATGGCAAGTTGCTGGCCCTCACGGCTAAATAAAGCTAATGCCATTGTTATTAGCATGTTGTATCACGTACATGGTGTCCTAGCACTAGAAGTCAGTTTGAATTTTGCAAAGCTAAACATAGCGGGTTCAGCTTGTTCTGTATATTCTCTTGGCCATATTAGTGTGGTGATATGTCGTAGATAAAAGGCCTGGGTAGCGTTTCCAGCAAGCCATCCGGTCAGCAAGCACCTCGATGGCTCTTGCAGTAGCCGTGGCAGTGCTAATTCCAAGTACAACAACCCTAGTGCTATACTAATTTTAGGAATACTTGATCCTGGGTCATTTCATAGGAAACGTATCAGTAAGTAGCACAAGATACAGTCAAGAGCTTTGCCATGCTTTGATCAGCACAAATTTTGGCCGCATAGCCCGCTCTAGCAATTAATAGCTGTTGGCAGTGGCCACTGATCACCCTGCTCAATCTAGTGACAGAAGAGAGAGTTCTGATCGGTTGGCGGTGACAGGCTCTCGAGTTTAGTCCTACGGTCCTACCGTTGTCATACATAATTTACCTGCTTCGGCATTGTCAACACTAGCGTGTTTATATGAAGTCTGCTCTATTCTCCCTAACTGACGAGGTGGGGATAACTCAGTTATACTATTCTTCCGTGACCGACGGGGCCGGAAACTTTGTTGTCTTGACCGACGAGGCTGGACAATCACTTGTTCGTGTCCGACGAGGCCGCACATTATTATTTGTAGACTTCAGTATAAATTCCGTGACCGACGAGGCCGGATATTGCCTGCCAGAGACCGACGAGGCTTTGGCCCAACATAGCTATTATTCTTTTCATGTTACAACTCATACACTTTGAGATTTCAAGACGACGACCATCAGCGTAGCTTAATCGGAGGTCTTCCATAGCCCAAAGCTATGGATGTAATTAACCGGCGGCTTCACGAGGCCACGGGAACCAAGAACAGCACATCGACCTGCTTAGTCTGATGTATTAGGCGCATTTCAATGTAAATTCAGTGGAACACATACTTGTAATTCTCATATGAATTAATAAAGATCAATGTTCCCCGAGTTTTGTTGTCTTTTTTATATTATTTTGTATACTTTAGTATACTGGCACGCCCGTAATATTTTATTTATGTACGCGTTAGGAAAAAGCTCCCCTACCCGGGAGCGGTTTCTTTTCGTCGAAACAGACACATCATCTAATAATACTTGAAACTAGGATGAAACACATCTCTCAAAATGCATAGTTTCATCTATTGTTGTTTCCTATGTGACATGTAAGACACAAGTTGTACTGGTAACTGGGGAACAAGAGTGTCGATGACACTGTTTTTTTCTCTTTCTTCATAAATATACATGGCACTCAATTTATTGCCCATGACACCCCATTGACACTGGCCTTAGTAACAATTAAACCAAGATAGAACAAGCGTGGGTGGCGCTTGATCATGACGATTCACCTTTGGAAGGCCTAGGATTAATTGTTCCTTTTCTTTTCAACACAAAATAACAAAGAAGGTATTCTTTGAGTAATAAGGCTGTACGCAGCAGTTCCCTTGAAACGTTCACTAGAAATCTGATGCAACGGTTCTCCTTTACACTCACGGTAAAACCAAGGGAGGGCTCTTCCCCCCTATTTTGAGCGATGGTGAAATGAGCCATCTACGGGCCAACGTGGCGCGGGCCCCGTGGCCCTCCCGCTCTCGCGCCTGTCGTCCCAACCGCAGACCTCCTTTGCGTCACGCCGCTGTCATGGTCAATGGGGAGAGTCGACGCGACGTACGTCCCTACCGCGGAGCTTCTTGAGCTAGGCACCCACCCGCTGCGGAGTATCTTGAGCTCATCGTTGTCGCCCCTTGTCCGCCACCTACAGCTATCACCACCGTCACCTGCAGCCCCCACCGTAGCCACCACGAACCCCGATTCGAACCAAAAATCCATAAATCCGGCACAGGCAGAGAGGAGTGGGGGAGAAATTGAAGCGTAATCCACAAATATGGCATGGAATCGAAGCAGGGAGGAGGGAGGCAGAAATCTTGGTCGGGGAACATGGCGCGGATGCATCTCCACCTACTCAAGGGGTTGCAAAGTAGAGGGAGAGGCTGAGTTCGCTTTGGCACCGACGGTGGCCCGCGAGCTGGAGCTCCATTCGAGACGCCACGAGCAAGCTGCAAAGAAGGAAAAAAAATAAAAGAAAAAATAGAAGGAAGAAAGGCAAAGAATAGAGGAGATAGAGAAAAGAAAAGGAAAAGAAAAAGGGAAGGTGAGGAGAGAGAGAGGGGATGGTAGTTGGGATGGTTGAATAAAATATAAGTTAGTTGGTATAGGGCCTGAGGGCTGGTCCAGCCTAGCCTGGCTCGTAACCAGGCGTGTAACAGTCCACTATTTTCAAATTATGAAAAATTTTGAAAATTTTGTTGTGCATGAAAAACTTGGATTGCCATAAGGATGTCTTCTCTCTCTCCCCAAAAATTCCTAGGGAAAATGTATTTATTGCCTAAGGACCTTGTTAATGCTAGAGTGGTATTTGAATCTTCCTTTGGTTTTATTTGGACCTTTGTGTGGGGTTTTGAATTTGAATTTAAATTCAAATTCTAAACCTAAAACTAACTTGGGCTCTAACTAATCCTAACCCAGAAACCAGCCTACCCCTAGTTTTGGCCCAGCCCACTTCTCTCTCTCTCTCTCTCTCTCTCTCTCTCTCTTTCTCTTCTCTCCGCGCGCTCGGCCCACTTCTCGCTCGCGCCGGCCCAGCCCAGCAGAGCCCACTCGTCCGTTTTCTCCCCCGCTCCCGCTGACAGGTGGGTCCCACCTGTCGGCGCCGAACCCCGCGCGAGCCGCGCTCTCTCTCTCTCTCTCTCTGCCGCGTCGGTCCCACCTGCCGGCCCATCCTTTTCTCCCGCGCGCGCGCGCTGCCTCTCTTGCTCTCTCTCGCTGACGGGCTGGCCCCACCCGTCAGCTTTCCCTTCCACCTCGCGACGGGGTCACGCAAATCGCATGACCCCGCCGCCGGCCGCCTTTTCCCGCGCAGCCAGCCGCGCCGCGGAAGCCTCTAGAAGCTGCCCGCTCGCCCTACCTACCCCGCGCACCCGTGAGCCCTCTTTTACCCCTCAAACCCTAGCCGCCACACCCACCGATGCTCGCCGCGTGTCCACCGGCGCGGACGCCGAGAATCCCCGCCGCTCGCCCTACCAACCACCCCCGGGAACCCTTCAAACCCTAGCCACTACCCTACTTAAGCCCTAGGCGCGCTCAATTTGAAACCCTAGCCGTCCAACTGGGGATTTCCCCTTCCACCGCCGCCACCGGAGTTGGGGGAGGAGAGAAGAAGAGGGGGAAGAGAAGGAGGAGGTGGGGAAGGAGCAGAGCCACGGCAAGGAGGCGCCTTGCCGTTGCCTGGAGCCAATCCGGAGCCCGAGGGGGAGACGCCGAGCCACGCCACCGAGGGAGCCACGCACCGACGTCCACACCGCCACCGGAGACGGAGAGGACGACCGCAAGCCGTACCTCGACGTCGCGCCACTGCCTCGACTCGCCACTGCCTCGACGACCTTCCCGCGACGCCAAGCACGCCTTTTTCGAGCCCTAGGTGAGCCCTCACACCTCGCCGCACCTCGCTCTGCTCCGGCGGGTCGTCGTGAGCCAAAACCTAGCGCCGCCGCCCTAGGACTCCCCCTACCTCTCTGTCCGGCCGTCGTGCCGCTTGCAGGAGCCTAAAGCTGCGCCTTTTGGCCTTGGACGCGACCGTGGGCGTGCGCAGTCGCCGCTCCACGGGCTCGCCGTCGCGGCAAGCCATCCCGGCCGCCGAGCCGCGTCGCGGCGCCTCGCCACGCTCGTGCACGCACTCGTGCACGGCGCGTTGGCTCGCGCACGCGAACGCGCACGAGCACACACGAACACGGACGTTCGCGGACTCGGGAACGCGTCGAGCGTCGCTCGCCGGCGTTCGAACGTGCCATTGCGGCATTCCATCGAACGCCTGGCAGGCGCGCTCGCGGCGCCGCCCCGCGTCCGCGCAGTGCGGGCCACACGGCGCTGGCCGCACGGGATCACTGCGCAGCCGCAGCGGATCCCTGGGCCAGGCCGCGTGGTAGCTGGGCCGCGCCAGTTTGGGCCGTGCCTGGCCCATGGCCGGTTTCGGCCCATGGCCGAGCCGCGCCGCGCGCAGCACTGACCGCGGGGGCCCACCAGTCGGTGACTGGCCCCCACTGACCGCTGGGACCCACGCGCTGACATGTGGGGCCCACTAGCGTTGACCCTTGACCGTTGACCGTTGACCGGTCAACGATGACGTCAGCAGGGCCCACTGCTGACGTCATCACCCGGTGGCCCCTGTGCTGACGTCAGCATGTCGTCATGATGACGTCAGCAGGCCACGTGGCACTCTGTGGTTTTTCCTGGGTTTTCCATTTTTCCAAAATACAATTAATAATTTCAGAAAATGCTTTAAACTTAGAAAATTCATAACTAATTCAGTTTAACTCAGAAAAATGTGAAACCAACTTCTATAATTTTCTAAAATCATGAGTAACACTTTAAAAATGCAATTGGAGTTAGTTGGGTCCTTCTTGGTTTCCATTTGGCTCTTTCTTTGCAAATAGGCCCCTAGACTTATTCGTATTTACGATCAGGAGCCGCCGCCGGAGGAGCACTGACTGAGGAGGACTACTACGCCGAGGAGGACGACTACCCCACTTACTCAGGTTCACGCCCGACTGCTTCTTTGAATACCTATAGGCATTGCTCATTAGATACGCCAGGCTTGCATGTGTTGCTTGAGCTGTGAACCTTGCATAGCCTGTTTTATTCATCGTATGCCTTGTTACCTATTGCTTATCATATCGTACCTTGTTATATGATGATGATGAGATGCTTGCTTGTGTGCGGGATATGTGGTAGATATTCTTGGCGTGTGTGTGGGGATAAAACTGGGAAGGTGTATGGCGATTTTGACCTTACTAGGTCTTACCGGTGCGGGTAATAACAACCTGATCTTATATCGGGGTGAGATGACTTCTGGGTTATCTCGTGGGCTCTAGGGGAGATGGCCCCCTAGGGTACCCTAGGGGGGGTTGGACCCCTAGTGGATTTATGACTTGGAGCCAGGTGTAGGAGGTTACTTGAGAGGGTAAGGAAGAAGACTGCTTCCCGTACCGGTACCTTAAACCTTGTTGACTGTCCTGTGTTCACTGTACCGTACACGCCAACTTGCCTGAGATGTGACCGGTAACGACTAGCCTAGCTAGGGTGGCACCCAAATGCGGAGATCACAGTTTGTGTATGTGTGAGGGGTGAGTGCCCGTGCCTTACACCCCCGATGGGCAGCTCTGGTGGTATGCTTTCACATTTCCTTGGGGCCAATGCCTTAGGGCGGAGGCATCCAGACCCGGGAGACCAGGAGGGTGCCATTCTTACTAGGAGGTTTACTAGTTGTGGGCTGCGTCGCGACTGGCTCGCTACCAGTCGCAGCCCGGGTTGGGTACAGGTGTACAACCTCTGCAGAGTGTTATGATCTATACGTATAGCCATGATCTTGGTCATGGATAGCGCAGTGTTCTTCAGTGTGGTCGGCCATTGTTTTGGGATATGCTTTTCTCCCCCTATAGGTGAGAGTGTGAGGGCGTAGGGGTAGCCGGGGAGAGGAAGGTTGTGCTCCGCCTGCCTTGTGATCCGGTTATCCCTCTTGAGATGCCAGGAATGAAGCTGCGCATCGCCGAGAGTTGGAGGCGTGTGTCGAGGAGAATGCCGCCGGGAACCCGTCGTATGATGGGACTAGCCCCGGGACAGTGATATGGGAATTGGTGGGATGAAGATATTATTATTATTGCTGCCGCTTGCTTAGGAAACCCCAAGCCATATTTCCTTGTCTTTATCTTGTATACCATTAGCTTGTTAGTCCACTTAAAGCTGCATACAGTCGGTGACGTGTGCCTGTTCCATTCCTTGGGAACAGAGAGTGAGTATCTGGGAGATGGAGCGGAGTTCGACTCCAACTTCGACAACTGGTACGACTAGGCGACGGTCTACGCTCAAGCCTGCCTGTGGAGGAGACGCGAAGATGGTGGCCTACCGCCGAGCTTCCTAGCGCTAGCTGTCTTTTATTTGCTTGTTTAGCCCTGCGTGGCGTATGTTTGAACCCTTTGTTAGGAATGTAATAACTTATTTAGCTCTGTAATGCTTTATCGGAAGTTTGGAACTGCTACTCTTCTGTTTCGAGATTCTGTACGTGGTAGCGACTGATCCAGGGACTATCACACGAGTACAGGGAGTCGGGTTTTCATTACTGAAAATCCGGGTCGTTTCAAGGCGTCCCGTAGCCAAGCTCGGTGAATGCATGTATGGTTGATTGGTTGACTGAATACAAGGAACCAAGATAGATAGAGTCTATGATTGGTTGGCCTACTCACCTCGTTGTTCTGTATCTCTTCTCTCTAACCTGGTGCAGCGCGTGCGTTCAACATAGCCAGGTTCGTTGGAAACGAGAATTTTTCCTGCATGCCATGAGCCAGGCTGTTGTCCCTGTTTTGCACCACGGGGGCCAGACCCGGTTAGGGCTGCAACCAACCAATCAAACACAGATAGCATCTGTATAGCCTGGCTATGGCAAAAACAGGAAACCAATCACCCCCATATATAAGGAGTATAGAGTAATGATGGGTGCGCAGAAAATTAGTATAGAAAAAGAAATTTCGATGACCAGTAAATATTCTATTTAGGGCAAGTACATTGCTACACGTCAGCGGTCTCATAGGCCGTCTCATGCAAGTCCACGTAGGATTTTTAGTGAGGTGGCGGAGAGAGGGGGAGGAGAGAGAATCAAGTGGTTGTTTCGCGAGGCAACCGCCTCATAGGCTAAAATTTAGGACTATGAGACGACTTCCTCACCATTGTGCGAGTTGTTGTTGCCATGCAACTCACAACATTTTCTATTTTTCTATCCATAAAGTAAGGATTATGCATTTATTATGAGACAACATATAAGACAACCCATTGTATGAGTTACCTATTATGTCGTCTCAAGATAACATAGAAATGCATGAGACCACCTATTAAACTACACCAACGAATTCACCTTTGTTGTGAATTATTTGACAGCAAAATTAGCACTAATCAAGGATGCATCACTTCTGGTGTCTACTAATGCACTTTTTGTTGCCAACTTTCAGCAATAGTGTAAATATAGGAGCCGCTGAATGTGTACTATGAATTACATGCATGGAGTTATTAAAATCCCCCTTTTTCAGTAGGGTGTTGATCACTGTTGTCAAAGTCTGAAGCTGCCTCTACGTTTTTCAACAAGAATCACAGAGAAAATTTGCTTGCCCTCTATAAACCTTAGCATGAATCCGGGTTTAAGGACATTGTGAATTCTGGATATAATCTTTGAGACACCTGCATCAAAACAACAGCGTGCGTACTACTTATCAGGGAGGAAGGGATCATCCGGTCTCACCATCAGATCCACCGCACGGGAAGGGAAGCTCAAAGACTGCAAAGATGAAAGAACGCCGCGGCCGGCGTGACGGCCACGACGGCGACAGCAGCAGTAGTGGGCTCCGCCGCTGCATGATGTGGCGACGCGGCGGCTCATCGGATGCGTCCTCGGGCGACGATCGAGTACGACGACGGAGCCAGCGACAGCCACAGGCAGAACAACGGCGCGAGCGGCGGCGGGCCCCGCCGCCGGCAATGGGGGAGCTGATGGCGATTGACCGCGCGTGGAGTTGGGCGAGGTGCTGTAATGTGGACTGCTGGACAAGAGCAGACCGCTGAAAGTAGTTCGCGGCACCCCCAACTTCGTGCGGCTGCGCGCCTACTGCTGCTCCACCGACGATAAGCCCGTCGTCACCGACTTCGTTGGCAGCGACAATCTCGCCATCGCACGGCGAGGTGAGCACACCACCACCACCACTGAATCGTCTCCGACTCCGAACATGATCATTCAACTCACTCCTGCTGCCGATAATTGTTTTTTTTGGTAGAATTGGATGCGATTTGCTTTAGTTAATTCAATTTATTGGTGAATAGCATTGGACCCTAGCTAGCTGATCTCCTACTGAAGAAACGCCCGTGATTTGATTAGTGCCATGATTCCGGTTGGCACCCTTCCGCAATCTTCTCCACAACGTCGTCCTCGCAGCTGCAGTGTCGCACTGCCGACTTGGCCTCAGACTGCATACTTATGTTGGTGAGTTTCACCAGCGAGGTCGACGCGGCGCGCTGCTTGCTAGCACTGGGCGCGGGAACGCAGTACACAGCCTGACCCGCAGGCTGCACGCTAGCAACGCACATGTGCAGCATGGTGACCCCTCTGTGTTAGATGATAGTTTACCCTCCTTTGGGATTAATTAAATATGTGGTTTTCCTGTTACTTCCTGGAACCAAAGCCAAGTCCACTATGAACTCACTTGTTAGGGTGAGGACGATGAACTCATTCAGAGCTGACCGGAGAGGATCGACTGCTTAATGGACGGATCTGTGGCAGTCTGGTTCAGAGCTCACCGGAGGGGATCGACATATACGTTGGCTTCCTTTTCCTTTCCTAATCATCTTCATTTATCTTAAATATATGTTTAAGTCATTTGCTTCCACTGATTTAGAGAAATAATTGTGGTGGTTAGATTGGCCTTTAACAATTCTAGGGATTAGTTTTTATCATTTCTTTTTTTTTTTATTTCAATGAAGTATGTCAAAGGCCTAACTGAAGCTGAAGCCTTACATGAAGTGACAAAGGCCGGTCTTACCACATGGATAGTAATGATTGTCAGTTTGGTAGTCTAGAAAATTTCTTCCAATATTATCTTTCTCTGTCGTGACTACGAGTTAATTGCTGCAATTGACAGGGACTGAGTCTCACTATACCTTCTTTAGTGCTTTCTCTCTTTGTGATTAAAGCGTTAAAGGATGCTCGATCAATTGTGCCTTCAGGTCTTGTTTAGCTACTTATTTCTACAGCTACGAATTCCCTGCTGGCTATACATTGCTTACAATGAGTTTCTGCCATCCTGCACCTGCTGTTGATGCCTGCAATTTTATTGCCTTTGCTAACTCTTACATGATTAACATTGCTACAATTTCTAATTGTAGACCCATTATTGTCTGCTTCCTCTGTGGGTTCACATCATATTAGAAAAAAAATCTATTTGACATCAATATTGTTTTGCACAATATAATATATGTCTTATTACATCATATATAGAAGTCTCCACACTATTAAACCGAAAAAACCTTAAATCCAGTGACACAAAAAAAAAAGAACCAAAGTTCAGAGGGGGCACATATATGTATTACTATTACAACTACGAACTACTACTTGATGCCTGGTAGCTTAGCTACTTCATGCATGACAGCATGACTCACTTCTGAAACTGCAGGCGAGTGGCCTTACTTTATTCTTCAGTTTCCATGGGCAGCTAACTTCTATGTTGATGATTGAATAATGTAATTGGCTGATAACCATTCACCACCTATTTCCATAATAAAGATATATATGCCCAATACTTATACAATAATTAATCAGATTTATGTCACCAATTTCCTTATAAGCACATGATCAACTCATCATGGAAAGGATCATCCTCATAAGCCCACAACTCTTTCAAAACCACAGGGCACCACATAGCCACAAGCTCAAATAAGCCATCGTCAGTAGTCATGAGCACGTCCAGTCAGGGCCGTCTCCAGAAATTTGGGGCCCCGGTGCCAAATATAAAGTGGGGCCCTAAAATATAAAAAAAATACTTGTATAATATAACTATGATATAAATTTTGTGTGTTTATATAACTTCAATATATGATATTTCGTATTTAAACTCAAAAACAAATATATGATATTTCATAAAATATTTTAAAACATATGAAATATTAATATAAAATGTTTTCATCGTCTTGGTCTCGGTGAATCCCGTTATGTGTGGTGTGGCTTCATCGTGCGTTAGCTGCTAGGTACTCATCGGCCATCTGCATCATGCACGTTGTGAGTTAGACTCAACCATCATGGAACATGAGCATTGACATCTGATAAATTAACTTGGGGGCCCTTGTTTATTTGGGGGCCCGGATCGGTCGGGCATGTCGATCCTGCCCATCGACGGCCCTGCGTCCAGTGAAGGGGGATCTTTAAGGAACTCAATGCAAGTCTCCCTGAGCATGTGGCAACGGTGTTGTGCAGCCAACCTCAACATTTTTGCAACCGTACGTGTTCTCGTTTACGTCTCTGCTCAATTTCTCCTCGCAGATCAGCTTAAGCCTCTGCACGCCGTACCTGTCCGCCGCTTTCAGCAAATGCTCAGCCATCATAGGCTCTTCTAGCCCAGACATCTCCGGCAACGAATCTGTGTATATGAAATGCAGCAAGGTCTCGAACACATGAGCTAGCATATCATTGACCTGTATGCAATCCCCTTTGGTGGTGACGGTGCCTTCTTTTGTCGAGCCAAAGAGCTCTGCCCTGAAGACGGGCGACCGAGCTGCAAGAACACATCTGTGCGCGCTGAACGTCTCGCCGCCGACTTGGAACGTGACGTCGGTGCCCTCTTTGGCCACGAGGAGGTTCCCAAGATGCTGCTGCAGGTCAGACAGAGGCGGCGCCCTGTACTCCGTCCGGATCTTGGCTGGAACGGAGATGTCGCAGCTGATCCTGAAGCAGTCGCCAACGAGATGCTCTGACGCCTCCAAGAAGTCCCTCTTGATGAACTCATGGACGCCGTGCCCGTCCCTCAGGAGCAAGTACTCGAACTCTTCGTATAGGGACGAGCGACCCGGCACCGGATTCCCCGACCTGTCGAGCAAACTAAACCTGGCTCGTACCTTGATAGGCTTGGCGATAGGCCGCCGGAGGTGAAGGAAGACCGATATGTAGTCGGCGCAGGAAGGACGAGCGCCATTGGGGTAGTAGAAGATGCGCCAGGAATAACCGCCGACCCAGAAAGTTGGAGACTGGATCCTCTCGCCGTTGGGAAGCTCCTTTGTGCGTGAGTAGCCATCGACTTCGTACACGTACTGCACGGTCTCCGTGCTGGCGACGATCGCAGAGGCGGAATAGAACGTCGCCATGGCGGCGAGGGTTTGGAATACTTTGGACGAGATGATTAGATTTTTTTTTTAGGGGAGGAGTACCACGAGATGATTAGATTTTTTTTTTTTTGAGGAACTCGGGATGATTAGATGAACAAAAATTGGAGCGGCACAGGCGATGCCCTCGGCCCGCCGATAGGCCGAAAGCCCAAAAGGCTTCACCCCTTCGTCGGTCCGCGACCCGCGAGGACGCATTCCACGGCTGGACGGCTGGATCAGCAAGTCTCCGTGCCAAGTGGAACCTCCAATTCCGAACTCCTAGCCGGACTTGGGCCAGTATCTATCGGACAAGGACAGCAGATTGACGGTGTATAAAACGTTTAGGGCCTCCCATTGCTCCATCCTCAAACACGCGTGTTTGTCTAGCATTCACAATAATTCGTGTAGCTCATCTGCATCTGTTGTCTCCGTCAAATTTGCCAAAACTCAAAACCCTGGCCGCCATGCCGGCGCCGGATTTCAGCTCGGCCAATGCAGGGGGCGCGGTGGTCAGCTATGTGCTCGACATCGATCACTACTGGCACATAAAGCAGCTGCACCCTAATGGCCAGCGCTTCGTGTTTTCCCCCTTCGAGGCTGAGGGTTGCTCTTGGCGCATCCACTACTACCCTAATGGCGCCTCCCCCTCCTGCAAAGATTACATATCAATCTTCGTTGTTCTCGACAGCAGAGTCTCCGGGCCCATCCGGGCCCATCTTGCTGATAACAGCGAACAGGTTTGGCGTGCAACATCTCAAGCTGGTCTGTGAGGAGATACTTTGCAATGATATAAATGAGGACACTGTTGGTATAATGCTGAGGTTTGCTCTACATTATGAATGCCGTTTGCTCAGAGACGCTTGCATTGAGTTCCTTGAAGAGCCTCCTGTACTCGAAGCGGTCATGGCGGGCGACAATGACTTAATCGAGCTTGTGGGTAAAACTTGCCCCAGTCTTTTGAAGGAGCTCTGGGCTGATGAGGATTACCCTATGCACGACGAGTTGGCCATGTGCCTATGAGAAAATCATATTTGTAGGAATGTTTTATTTTATTCCTTGTGCTAATGTATACTACACATGAACCTATAGGTATCGAGTACTGGTTCTAGTTAAATAGTATGATGCTCAGCACGAAATAGTACGCAAAACCCTACTGGATTTTCTTTTTGTCAGTCCAGTCCTTTTGCTTGAAATTCAGCATATGACAGAAGTGAGTTTTTTTATTTAAGTGACGTTCACAATTTTTGTAAGCAATGCAAATAAAACCTTGTTCATATGTTGTGGATTCGCTCGGTGACATGCCGGATCCGTGGCCCCACAGGCTCTGCCGCGATGGAAACATCATCGCCTGCACCTGGCCCGAAATCACTAGAGGATGGGAAGGGGCATGAAATCCGGATTGGTGTTATATATGTTAACTGTTTTGTTCACAGAAAAAATCATTTCTTCTTGCTGTTAAAATATTTTTTCTTAACAGTCAAATACTCAAATATAATTATTTTTTCTACATTTTATATTGTCATGGAATATAGGGACGATAAGAGAAACACAGTTGCCACGATGGCAATTTTATGTCAGTGTGATTATACTTGGCTGTGGTTGGTTGCTTTGAGGTGAAGAGGCCCCACAGTATACTGAAATTTGCATTGTTTCTAGTGAGAATGCTACAAGATTCTATGAAATCCGTTTCTTCTGAACATGAACATACGTCTAACGGTCTAATTAACTAACCCCTATCCCAAAATATCCTTTTAGATTCTGTGGCAAGCATTTTGAATTTCTTTTTGCCAGTAGTAATATCCGGAAGAACACACGTGGGATGCCAACTGGATGACTCGTGCACCCCAGCGCGACGCCAGCTGCCAAAGCCGTAGGCGGCACGCCACAGCCGCCGTAGCCTCGTCTTCCTCGTCGGGGCAAAGCCAAGCGCCTCTGCCCCCTCTCCATTCCTTCTCCATCTCGCGCTTTCTTCCACGCGCGCGCTTGCCCCCTTGAGCGCGGCGCTCGACGAGAGGCAGACAAGGAGTTCGACCAATTGCTCGCCGCCGCCGCGCAGCGCCGCGCCGGCTCGGTCGTTCGGCGAGGACCGCAAGAGGCGTTCGCGGGCAGCCGGGATGGACGGTCGCAAGCGCAATGGTATCATGGAGGATGGGAGCAACGATTCGCCGAGAGAAAGAGCGCGGAAGGCGAGGGAGACTAGGAGGGCGGTGGGCGGCGCCGCCATATGACCGCGACTGCGAGGACGGCAACCCCGGCCAGAACGCCCCGCCCCGCGCCTCGTCAACAACCACCCGCACGACGGCCTTCAGGAGCAGGCGGCGCAGGGCTCCGGAAACAGGCCGCCAGAGCCCAAGGTGTGCCCGATGTGCCACAACTCCTCCATCTTCTGCGACGACGCTATGTGCGTGCGCTGCGCCTCCGAGGTCGCCGCGAAGGCGTCGGTGAGACCTGCTCCATCCCCTCTGCCTCCTCGACGCCAGCAGCAACCTCGCCGCCTTCACTGGTCTCCATCACCGGCGTACTTGGCGTTCATCGCCAACCGCCCGATCGAACAGCAGCTCCGTGGCCCGCCCGTGATTCAGAACCCGCATCCTGGTCTTCTTCAGGGGTCACCGCAGGCGCAACCCGTGCCCTGCCCTGCGCCGACGACGTGAAGCAGCCCGTGTTGATCTCCGAGAGCAGCTGGCAACCCCATCGGCCTCAACAACGCCGGCAACGTAGCGGCCAGATGGCAAGGGGGCTTCTACCGTTCGTCGTCAAGTCCCGCTCGTCGTTTTTTCTCTGATCGGTTTTTGTTTCGGAACAGATTAGGCAGTCAGAATGTTTGTACAGTAATTGACTCTTTTCTGATGGTTGCGTTTTAGGCTTCTATCAGAGTTACTACGATGCAGTACAATTTGAATAATGCAGCCGTTAAGTGATTTTGATCCCTGTAATTATCTGGTTTGGATTCTCTGTTCACAGAAATCATCATCTGCCAATGCTGGTCTGAAAGACTGAAAAGTGTCGTTTATAACACTCTTTGATGCTACATTTGTGTGAATGTAATTTTTGATTGGCCATATTTTAAATTTCTTTGTTCATAGCATAGTTGAAAACTTGAAATCACTTCTTGTCACTGAATAGAGAAGCACAGTTGTGATATTCCCCATGTTATGTCACTGCAAGTCTGCAACTGCAAAGCTGATAAGCAACTGGCATTTTGTTTCTTTATCTGAGATGTGGTTGTTGTTCTTCTGAATTGGAGCTGGAGAGGTCCCACATTCTCATCTCACTTCCTGAATTTGGGAAAGAAAATTTGAACCCTGAAGAAGTACAGTTACTGAAGAAATGCAATTCCTGTAAAGTTCAGACAAATGCAGTTAGTCTGACGACGAATTCGCCTTTGCTGTGAAATGTTTGACTGCAAAATTAGCACTAATCAAGGATGCATCACTTCGAGTGTCTACTAATGCACTTTTTGTTGCCAACATTCAGCAATAGTGTGAATATACGAGCCCCTGAATGTGTGCTATGAATTACATGCATGGAGATGTTAAAGATCCCCTGTTTTTTCAGTATGGTGAGTCTGAAGCTGCCTCCACATTTTTCAACATGAATTACAGAGAAAATTTTCTTGCCTTTATATACCTTAGCATGAATCAGGGTTTAAGGACATTGCATACGAAATACTATTCTGCATATAATCTTTGAGACACCTGCATCAAAACAACAGCGTGCGCACTACTTATCAGGGGAGGAAGGGATCATTTGATCTCACCATCAACTCTTCAAACTTACAGTATCTGATACAAGCCAAGTCCCAAATCCGGTTTCGGTTCTGGAAGCGCACGAAGCTCCAACAACCATGCCGCAACGGTTACCCCAGCGCCGGCCCCGTGACCCCGTCTTCCTAGTCACGCTTTCTTCCGCACGTCCCCTTGCTTCATCGAGCATCGCCACCGCCTATAAAACCCTCGCCTCTCCCTCGTCTTCACACCGCCTCTTCTTCCCCCCTCCTCTTCCTTCTCGTCCTCCCACTTTCTGGTGTTTCGTTTCGAGAAGCAAACATAGCTGGACCGATCGCAAGGCCCCGCTCCGTCGGCGATCGCTCGGGAGAGAGGATTTCGAGCGGGGCGAGCGAGATGAGGGACGAGGAAGAGGAACGCAAACGCAAGGGAAAGCAGAAGAGGGACGAGATGGACGACGGTGACAAGAGGGCGAGGGCGAGCACTTGCTTTCGGTGCCACAACATGCCTTGCGTCTGCCCCCAACTCCTGGGAAATCGAGGTGTGTTCCTCAACAAAATCGAGCGCGCGCTTTGATTTTGCTTCCATCTTCGTTCCGGGTGTGGGCGCGGCGGCGCGCGGCCGAGAGAATGGACGAGCGCCTTGCTGTTCATCCGCTCTTGTTGCGCTGTTTTGAATTTCTGGTTCGTTCCTTGGTTGCATTGCTTCTACCACCAATTCCTGGGAAGAGGTGTGTTCCTCAACAAAATCGAGCTCGCGCTTTTATTTTGCTTTCGTCTTGCGACGTTGGGCGCGCGGCCGAGAGAATCGACGAACGCCTTGCTGTTCCTCCACTCTTGTTGCGCAGATTTGAATTTCTAGTTCATCCTTCATCCATTCCTTGGGTTTGGTGCAGACAACCGCGGCGAGAACGCGCCGCCCTCCGCACCCGTCGTCAACCAGCCGCACGGCCTCCGCCCGATGGGACAGCAATCCGGCGTGCCTTCCCGATTCAGCAGCAATCCCCGTCAATTCGTCGCGCAGCAGCAACAGCTGGAGCAACTAGAGCAGAGGGGCCAGTTCGCGTCCGCGTCCTCACCGCAGGAAATTCAGATTCCGGGTGCGTGCCTGAGAAAAATCGAGCGTGCCTTTGGGGTTTTGATTCGGTTTTCTTGCACTTCTGGAGCTGTGAAGTTCTGATGATATCGCTTGCTTTGCTGCAGGAAACAATCCGCCGCAGTGCTACTCCGAGTCCGAGGCCGAGGCCATGACCGCCGCGCAGAAGCAGCTCTGGGACATGGCTGCCGCATGCTGGTTCCGCCCATTCTCCCCGATCGGCGCGCAGCAGCAGCAGCGGCTTCACCAGATCATGGCGGAAGTAGCTGAGCTCGCCGGGATACCGCCGCACGCGTACCAGACTAACTCCACCACCGGCGCGGAACTGCAGCAGCTACAGGCGGACATGCCCCCGGTAGGCGCAGCGCGACCTGGCCTCAATCTGCAACCGCCGGAGGTGCATCCACCAGCGGCCAGGGCAGCGGCGCCAAATGCCAGCGAGGACGGCAACCCCGGCCAGAACGCCGCGCCCCCGCGCCTCGACATCCAGACGCAACCCGACGCCGCGGCAGCCCGGAGGCGTCGTGCTTGAGGCCTGCTGGAGCAGGCGCCAAGGCCGCCACCGCCCATGGCGCGTCGCCCGGCGTGCATCTCGGCGGCCCGGGCATTCGTCCGCCTCAAGGTGTGTTCCTGAACGAAATCGAGCGCGCTTGTTTTTGCTTTCGTCTTCCGAGGGTGGGCGGCCGAGAAAATCGACGAGCGCCTTTTTGTTGTTCGTCCACTCTTGCTGCTCAGTTTTGAATTTCTAGTTCGTTCCTTGGTTGCATTGCTCCAGACAACCCCGGCGAGAATGCAAGGCTCCCCGCACCAGCAGTTGACAACCAGCCGCACGGGCGCCCGATGGAACAGCAATCCGGCGTCGCTCCCCGAAATAGGCCGCAGCGCCGAAGTGTCGGGAGCACGGGGGCCACGGCGACGCATGGCCACGAGAACGACCGCAGCGCCACGAACTCGCCGGGTGCGCCGCGCGTACGAGGTGAGTACCCAAGGAAATCGACTCGCCGGGTGCGCCGCGCGTCAGAGTTAGTACGATTTTGATGCAGCACAATTTTGAATAATGCAGCCGTTAAGTGATTTCGATTCGTGTAATTGTCTGGTTTGTATTCTCTGTTTAGAGAATTCATCTTTGGCCAATGCTGGTCTGAAAAGTGTCGTTTACTACACTCTGTGATGCTACATTTGTGTGAGTGTGACTCTGTTTGGCCATAATTCGAATTTCCTTGTGAATGAGCACAGCTGAATCACTTTTTGTCACTGAACAGAGAAAGCACAGTTGTGATATTCACATGTTATGTCATTTGCAAAAGCTGATAAGCAACTGGTATTTTGTTTCTTTATCTGAGAGGTGATTGCTTTCTTTTGAATTAGAGGTAGCTGAAGAGGTGCCACATTCTCATCTCACTGAATCTAGGAAGGAAATGTATGCTCTTAGTCTCGAATTCGAATTCCTGAAGAATGTTGTCTCCTTATCAAGGAATTCAGTTTGACAAGCCTCGTCAATTAGTTCTCCTCAGTTGCGTGCCTCCCAGTTTACTCGTCCAAGTAGTTCTGACGCCTATCTGATCGGTAGTTCGGTACTCAGTAGTCAGTACCATCGGGCAGCCAGACAGCAACGTCAAGTTTGAACTCTGAGGAAATGCAATTCCTGTACGTAAAGTTTCAGAAAAGTGCAGTTACTGACGATGAATTCCGCCCATTGCTCTAATTAGCACTAATCAAGGATGCATACCTCCAGTGTCTACTAACGCACCTTTATGAGCCAACTTTCAGCAGTAGTGTAAATATTGAAGCCGTTACTATGAATAGCATGCATGGAGAGTTTAAGATCCATTTTCTTCAGTTAAGGTGTGGCACGTTGTCAGAGTCTGAAGCTTCCTCCACACATTCCAGAACAAGCATTACATTGCGAAATACTGTGGGAAACAATCTTTTGAGACCTGCATCAAAACAACAGGTACGTACACTACTTATTCAGAGGAAGGGGTCATCATTACATTTTGCGTCTCCATCATCAAACTTATATCAATACAAGAGCCAGAGAGGCAGTTTTATTAATTACTCGATATTATGAAACTGAATCGAATCCCAGAGTAGATT
>JACEFO010000236.1:0-28307 GCA_015342445.1 Digitaria exilis
ATTAGACTAGTGTCTAGGTTGATTAATCAATCAAAAAGACATTTCTTGGCCTAAGTTGTTGTGCATATTGCCCCTTACCCCAAGACAGGCCAATCTTCTTGAGTGAGAGCAGACTGACCAAGAATAAGAACATCGACTACTACCCCTGCAGGCTGGCAAGTCAACTGATTGGTAGCCCTACTCAGCAAATTATAATGTTAGAAAAAACTCCATAGGAGCCTTTATGTTCTCAAATTGAAACAGACAAGAGGGAACTTACATAGTTCATCTAGGAGATTAGGGACATTAAACTTCGAAATGATTGACCTGCATAGAGTACATGTGTGACTTGTCAGGTTAAATGGCAGGGCAAAGCAGGTTTCAGGTCTAGATTAGCTAAAAGAACCACTTTGGCACGCATGGTCTTCCCAAATCTCCAGAAATGGGAATCCCTACATCTTCCTTTCATTGCTGAGGCCATCCAACATTGGTTTAAACTCAGAAAGAATGCATCACTTTTGTCAAGATTTCTGCTCTCATAATAGTTTCCATAATGATTAGAGAATAAGTCATTTAACAATACATTCAATCACTGTATTTGTATAAAACATTGAAACTGCCGAACTGATTGCTTACTATGCTACCAGTACTTAGTTATCTAAACAGTCCGTATAGTGGTGAAAATTCAAACTGAATGCTTACTAGGGCTAGGCTTACCAGTACAGCTAATGATTTTACATATCAATGACAAGTTCTAAATTCTGGCAAGCTTAAAAAAAAAAGTTTAAATTCTGGTATGTTTTTAGGATCACTAAATTGTAGTTTATGAACACGAGTCCTAACTGTTAATGCCTTAATGGATGGTAGATTGAGTTAAATCCACAAAACTGGGGAGGCAGACATAGCACAGCTGGAGAACTTGCCTAAACTTCAAAGTAAGTACCACCTACTAATCTTAAATCATCCAAAATTGCTGAAATCCAATGAAGAAAACGGGGAGGTGTCCTCTCTGACTGCGGAGTCAGTCAAAACAGGATCCTCGTTCCATGCTTTGGCCAAAGTGCTCTCTTTTGTCTTTTGCTTTTCAGCTTTGCAGCACGTGAGGGAGGCCTCATTCAGTTCGACCCCCTCCCTCTCTCTCTTTCTCTGGCCAACGGTAACAGAGCAAGTCCGCAATGTAAGAGCTGGGAAAAATCGAGCAAACATGCTTCAAAAGATGACATACTGCTGTGAACCTGTGATATTCTTACACAAACTGTACGGCATTTCTCGGCAACTAGGCTAGATAAATTTAAGTGACGAACATCTTCCTTTCATCTCTCTCTATCACACCCTCGTGCTATACGTCTGAAAGCCTCTAGTGATAGGCGGCATGTACACGGATGACAACTCCAAAGCCTCTTTGAAGTGGAGGAACTGAGGATAGTTGCTGATTGCTTCTTTTCATCAATCTACACATAGTCTGTCTCTCTCCATCAAACCCAACAGTCGTGCACACTACCAATCTCTCACACACACACCATCCTTTTCTCGATGCACACAAAACAGTGACACACTCTGCTGCCATTCACCTTTTGTCCAATCCCCACAGATCTTTCTCTCTGCCTCTGCACCACCCTGCATACACCATTTCTGTTGTTGTAAAAGGTCTCTCCTCCCCAACTGGCCCCCAGTACCGATACAAGCATCAAATGACCATCATTGACAAAACCTTGTAAGCTGGCCCACAGTTCATGGCCGACATGAGCGTGCCATGAAAGCCCAAAGTGTACATGTACTATGCCCTTTACAAGATGTATACTCTCATCACCCACAACTATTGTGACAGTAAAAGGGCATGATATTTTAATACATAATGCAATTATTATAGCAGTTTGTTCCTACGTTATGAAGCAGTATAAACCTACTGGATTTGGTAGACCACCTAATCTAGAAACGCTTATACAGAAAAGAACAAAAAACCAATGTAACATGAACTCTATGATAGGTTATGATTAGCACGTAACCTATCCGCACAGCCGGCAAGGGCACATACCAAATGAACACAGTGCAAATTATCCTAACAAATTCTTAAGCTGCCTGCAACAGTAAGAAGCACGTAAACCGAAACCTAAAGTTGCAAAGTCAGAGTAACATATTAAGTGGCAAGGCGACAGTGTTTCCTCACCAACAGTCTTGTGCGCACGTACAAGCCACGCGAGGGCTGGATTCTTGCCATCTCTGAACCTTCAAAGAAAACGTCTTGAGTGGTCCATCGTTCTGCAGCTGCCATGCTCCTGCTTAAAAGAGAAAACAAGCCTGCAACCAACAATGTACGCAAGGACTAGTTACATATGTCGCGCGTGATCAAGATTCAGGAACACATGAATAGTAACATTGTAACAAACCTGACCAGTTATAGCATCGACAACTGACCAAAAATCGTATCTCTGAAGTGCAACTACCTTGTGAAAGAGAGGGAAGAATTTTCAATTAAAAAAAAAAAGAGAATGGGAGGATTTGATTCCAAAACGCGCAGCAAGGATTTGTGTGGGGCTTGAAGCTTGAGACAACCTTAATCCTATAACGACCTGGGCGAACGGTTGACGAGCCTCGACGCCGAGGCCGCGACTTCCCGTCGCCGCCGAGGCACAGCACGCCGGGCGCGCAGGCGACCCGACCCCCGCCACGAGAACGACGGCGCCGAGCCCATCACCTGGAAGAGCCTCGATGCCACGGACACGAGAGCTGTTGGAAGCCCGGACCAGCGGCGGCAAACCTTCCCCACCGCCGCCGCCGCCGTGCGCCATGGCGCCGTGGAACCACCTCCACTACGGCCCGTTTCCGACTTCTGAGTGAGCAGCCAAGGGGTGGGTGGCCCAAAAAACCTATGTGGGCCGTGCAGATCAAACCTGACGGCTTACATGGGCCTGGATCGATTTGAGGGCTCGTGTACGGCTCTAGGGTGTGTTTATTTCTTTTCTTTTTGAAATATAAATGGCAGGAGCACTGCAAATCCGAAGGTGTTTTCAGAATAGATCAGCGCTGCAAAAATACAAAGGAATTTAGTGCAGACATCATGATGAAAATGCACTAATTATAATGTGCTTCGTCTCTAATTAATGTTATGATTAGTGCATTTTTTTTGCATGAGAACACTGGTCGGATTTGATCAGATTTCTGTGATTTCCTTGGTAATGCACCAGTACATTACTCGAGATGTTGGTATTTTCCTTTATCTCGGCTTTGCCTGCTGACAATCCATGTCGTTAGACTCACTCGACTACTATTACATCTGCACACACACACACGCCACGTCACCGTCGTTCCTGCTGCCAAATCACACCATGTTCTCGTGGGGTGCCGCGCTGTCCATGACCGCGCCCGGCTTGTGCGAGTGCAGCACGTAGTTGCACGACGCCACCGCCTCGCCCACCGTCGGGAGATCCACTCGTGCCCGATCAGCTCCAGCACCTTGGAGCTTGCCAGCTTCTTCATGATCTCGCTGCCAGGGTTCGCCAGCACGATCTGGATGCCCCTTCGCTCCAGGGTCTTCTTCAGTTCGTCCAGCATGCTCGTCCCACTCGTGTCGATGCTGCCGACGGCTGGAACAACAAGAAAGACAAAGACATCAGTCAAGTGTGTTTGTTTCTGATGCTGCATGCAGAGTTTTCAGACACAGAGATCCAACAACAACAAACTCACCACCCATGTCGAGGACAACGTACTGCACGGGCCATCTCGCCCTTGCCCTTTGTCCTCTCCTCCTCATCGTCGATCCACCTCGAGATCCTCTCTCGCAGGTACCCAGCGTTGGCGAAGTAGATGGGGCATCGACACGGAGCACCAGCACGCCGGGCACCGTCTGCGCCGTGGTGTACTGGTCCATCCTCCGGTAGATCATCGAGTTGGGGATGTTGCCGAGCACCGTCGTCCTCGGCCTGGCGACGAACAGGAGCACGCGGAGGATGGAGATGGTCACCGCCACGATGAGCCCGACCTCGACGCAGCCGAACACGACGCCGAGGTAGGCGCCCATGCAGACGCAGAAGTCCACCTTGTCGACACGCCACAGGTGGATGGCGCCCTGGTAGTCGATCAGGCCCAGCATCGCCGAGACGATGATCGCCGACAGGACAACCAGTGGGGTGTAGTGGAACAGAGGCGTCAGGAACAGCAGCGTGATCATCACCGCCACCGACATGATCACGTTCGACATGGCCGTCTTGCACCCGGCGTTGTAGTTCACGGCGGACCGCGAGAACGGGCCTGGCAATACACGTCGGTTTTAGCAACAAGAAATTCTGCAACTGAATGAACTGGACCGTGTGCATTTGGAAATTTGGTGTTTACCTGTGGTGAGGTAGCAGGAGGTGAATGATCCGACAATGTTCATCGTTCCGATGGCGATCATCTCCTTGTTACCATCGATGTTGTAGTTCTTGTACATGGCAAAACTCCTTCCTACGGCAATGGCCTTCCTGGCATTTGTACGAGCAAACCACTGTAAGTACTTTCGGTTACCACCCATGAAACTCTTGCAGGCATGTAACTTATTTTGAGACGACAAATTTAAAGGATCGAATCATTACAGCGAGGGCAATGATGCCGGTGATGATACCGGTCTTCAGCGCGAGCATCATGTACGGTGGAGAGAATTGCAGGCTTGTCACGGACGGTGGGTTCAGACCCTTCTTGAGGTAACCGATCTATGATGTAGAAAGAAAACAAAAAAGTGTCATAAATCACCAGTCCAGTTTTACTGAATGCACATGCATTCTTTCTTTGTGTGACAATGCGATGAAAACATCAGATATAATTCAGAAGTTGTCCTCACCACTTGAATGCCATGGTTTTCAGCATGAGTGAGGTACACCAGAACACTCCCAAGGATGACCGACGTCAGTGGAGCGGCCGCTGATATCCAGAAGAGCTTGGGGCGCCTCTTGCTCTGTCAAACAAACATGAGAATACATTAGACTTCACACTTGATAGGAGTACTTGACAGTCTGTGTTGAAAATATGCAGTAATTATTGGTTCTGGTGCACTTTGTGTGAGTTAGCAAACAATATACTGATAAACTTTGGCTAACCATCCCATATACATACATCTAAGAACAGCTTCTGATTGCGACAATATAGAGGGTCCAATTTTCTCCTGGAGGGCCCTTTTCTGACGGTTTCTTATACGAAAAGTTGACAAACTACAATACAGTTTTGCTGGTGGTGGACCTTGGCCTTTTGCAATTATTGAGCATTCTTTTCAGTACCCATGGACCAGGATCCGACCACACTTCAGAAAAGCTTATTACACGAAACCCATGCACAGGGGAAGTCAAAAACTCCCCTGGCCTTTCTACAAAAGCTGCTGCGTGTGATGCAATCACCCATTGCCGCGCGGAGTCACGGACACACCTCTAGGTTGTAAGCCTGAATCACACACAATTTCCGTGCATCCTCTCTATCATCAGCATCTTGAACGCGACAGGTGTTGTTCTCGTTTGTCTTTAAGACGCAAAGGCAAGTGATAAAAGAGATCAAATTGGACTGTGATAAGCTGCGTGCATGTGTATTATACGAATATTCAGGGTACAATCTTTTCGTTTTTGGAAAAAGAGAGTGTGTGTCCAGGATAGGGAGATGATCGATAGGAGCCAAAATTGGAGGCAGATTAGATCGTCGCCGTCGTTGGCGATGCATCTGTACGCTATCCATTCCAAAAGTGCATGATGGCCGATGGATCGATTCCATTGCCGACCACCAATTAGCAGGTCACGAGACGGCGTCCTTATATGGTGTGCGCGTGTGGCTCCGAGTCATGACATGACAAACTCCTCTTGGTTTCAGACTTGCATATCTAGCAGCAGGCCTGTGACCGTGAGGGCGTGACCACGGTCCATGGCTTAGATGCAGTAGGCAGTAGTAGTCACGGATGCGCTAGGCTAGAATCTCGCTAGACGATTTGGACCAATCTTGAGAGAGATGTAATCTATCCACAAGAAGATTACTTGTCTCTCAATTACTGTTGTAGGTGAGATATTTGTTTCAGAAATGTTGTGTAGATTAGCAAACTTTTTGTTTGACTTGCTACTGCTAATGAGGTAAAGTGAATAAATTATGGTAAAAGATGTTTTTTTATGGACCACCAACGTCAGAAAATAAAATAAAAAAAATTCTTAATTTAGTGTCAGCTTGAATTTGTGATGAATCCGTGACATTTCCGGCCTGTTTGTTTTTGTGTATCAATTCTTTACACATGTCTTGCAATTCATTTTTATCGCAAATTATTGAAAAAAGGAAGTTCAATCAAGGTGGCTTATCTCTAGTCACAATCTTAGTACCAGTGAGGTATGGCGTCATGTTCAATTATTCTGAAAGTAGCCGATTCTCTTGTGGTCCTCCTACATGCTCCTTTTAGTATGAATGGACCAGTCATTTCCCAGAGATTCTCATGCCTAACCTTTCTACCAAGTGGTAATGCTAGCACACCACCCTCACACTACTTTGGGGGAAAATTAGGAGAGACGACTAGAACTCTTAAACTCAAGCGAAAAGGTAGATCATGAGAGTAACTTACGATGAAGCGGGTGACGAGGAGGAAGAAGAGGAAGCCGCAGCCGAGCACGACGCTCTCCCAACGCCACTGCAAATTAAACAACCACAAACCCGTCAGTGACTGATCGAGCAAGGTGAAATCAATCGATCAGCGTCTCGATGGGCGACGTGTATCGGATCAGAGATCGCCTCATGAATTCCCAACCAACTTCGTGTCGCCCCATGAGCTAGCCCTGCCCCAAAGCCCGCAAGCAAAGCAAGCAAAGCAAACGCAGATGCAAGCGCGGTGACTGGCAGGCCAGGAGTGACTGAGTGACCAAACTACCAAAGTGATGACCTTGCAGGGTCATTCATGTCCCTGTCTCCGCTACTGCAAGCCACGGCCCGGCGGCCCCTCTTCTCCGGACCTTGCACGGGCATGCACGCAAACGTGACCTCGCTGCTGGGGCAGGGGACAGGGCTAGCTCCAGAGAGGCCTGTGGTGGCGTCGCCGTCGTGTCGTGGCCATGGCCACACACGCTGGCATGGCATGACATGTCGCCCATGGATCGGAACGATGAGAGGTAGCTAGCTGTGGTACCTGGTGTGTCTGGGAGAAGACGGACTGCAGGACGGAGACGATGTCAGTGGAGGTGCTGAAGCGGACGAGGCCAAGGATGCCCTTGAGCTGCTGGAGGCACACCACCGTCGCCGCGCCGCCCATGAACCCCACGATCGTCGCGTGGGACAGGAAGTCCACGATGAAACCCAGCCTGCAGTTACAAGAATTCTTAGTTTACTCTAATCTTGGTGTTTAGGTCAATTGATTCAACTGCAAGTAAAATAAAGTAGTATATATAATGGTTACTCTAGAAACTGGCTTCGGACAAGCTATATAACTAGTGCACTTTTGGGCTCTTTTACCAACTGCTCCGAGCTAGAAACTGGACTTTGGACAAGCTATGGCTGACTTTGTATTCGTCATGTATTGCAGTTGCTGCTGCAGCAGCAGCGTAGACAGTACCTGAGGAGGCCGAGCGAGGCCTGGAAGACGCCGGCGAAGAAGGTGGCGGTTAAGGCGAGGTGCAGGTACAGCGCCGGGTTCTCAGTCGGCGACACCTGGCTGCTGAGCATGGAGCCGATGAGCAGCGACGCCACGGCCACGGTGCCCACGGCCAGGTCCTTGGAGCTCCCCATCAGCGCGTACACCAGCGGCGGCACGAAGCTCGAGTCTGCAACAACGCAGTCATCAAGTGCATCAGTCAGCACATGCATGAGTCCATCGACCATCAGAATCATATCAATGGCGGTAGGCTATCTGAATTCTGAAGCAAGCTGCAGAATGCTTACAGAGTCCGAGGATGGGTGGCAGGTTGGCGAGCTTGGCGTAGCTGATGCCCTGCGGGATGGCGAGGCTGGCGATGGTGACGCCGGCGATGAGGTCGGACTTGAACGAGCCCAGCGTGTAGGCCGGCGCCCACTCGAGGAACGGGAAGAAGTAGCGCAGCGCCGCCACGGTCCGCCGCGCGGCGCCGCGCTCACGCACCACCGAGCGGAACGGGTCGTCGGGGAAGAAGGTCTCCTTGAGGTTCCCCCTGAACGTGTCCAGGAACGGCCTCGCCGGCGGCATCGGCACCTCGACGCCGCTCCGTTCGACTCCGTGCTTCCGCCGCCCATGATGACTACTACTCCTTTCCGAGCAGAGGCTGCAGAGCTTTGAGCTTTCTTCTTCAGGCGAAGCTGTTAGATCTATGGATGTCTGTGGATCGCCTAGGAGTAGATCGGATGGGAGCGTAACTGTAAATCTGTGAATGACATACCTCTGGTATTTGTCCTTGTCACTGGTTCTGTTGATGGAGGCTGCACACGGGCAGCGACGGTCGGTGTAGTGCCGTCGACGAGATCGCAGTGGAGACGCCGGTGGAGCTTCCCATCGCATACAGCGCCTCCTTTCGATCGGGCTAGGGTTTGGAGGTGGGGAAAGGACTGTAGCGGTGAACCTCGTTCTCTGTGTCCTGGCCCCACCTCCCTATTTATGGCACTGCGCGATAGGGGCCCACCAGCCTTATTGGGCTGGGCATCCCCGATCAGGATGCGAGGTCAAGGGTCCAATGGGCCTTTGGGCCTATTGAGGTAGAGATCAACCTAACAATCTCCCCCTTGATCTCATCTTATACTTTTAACCTTATGCTTCGAAGCAATTCTTTTCAACGTACTCGTTCCATCACAGATTAATGCATAGAGCATGTCTCATCGTCACGGTCTAATCGCCGATAGAATCAACAGCTACAATACACCTCTCTGATTTGAAACAAATTCTATTTCTTTCGGGCCTTCTTGTTGTCCGGAAGTCATAGACTATACCATGAACCCATGTCGACTCTGGGCGGTAAGCCTTTAATGAGCGAATCCACTAACTTTTGTCTGTTACTTTTATGCACAATGCATTTCAATACGATTCCGGACTCTCTCCTTTACAACACGTACTTCTGTGTCAGTGCGTTTGGCGCCACACTTGACTCGTTGTCAAAGGATCGGATAATTTGAATGGTCATAGCTGTTATTAACCATTAACAACTCTGGGCACGGGTTTCTTAAACATATTGCCTGTCCCTCAGCCTTGTATCATGCTAAGTCATATCTTTCATCACAATGATGATAAATGTTTCATTCTTTGGAGGTTTTTCCACACAAAAAACTCCAAGCGCGAAAGTTAGCGACAATTGTGGATTTCGCTAAACATTTCGCATATTCTATCTTCGCACTCCCAACCATTGAGAGTACTTGATCCTTTTTTTTAACTTAGCGCGCAAATTCTGTCTTTGTACTCGCAATCTTTTGAGAGCACTTGATCTTTTCAACTTAGCATGAGGCCGATGTTCTTTTACTCCATTCCAGTGATCTATATCTGGACTGGACATTGCCAAAACAACCCGGATTCGTGAACTATGTCAGGGTAACAATATTCTTTTGCATTCATTGAGCTTTCAACAGCTAAAGCATATGGTACCATATTCTTTTGATCTATTTCATATCGATTCTTGGAACGCTAAAGTTCCAAATCTGTTACCCTTGACTCATAAGAACAGGCGTATATATTTTCTCGCATGCATTTTTTTTATAGAATTTTTCTTAGCATGCCTATACAACATTCTCTATACCCCCTTCTATTCTATCTCGGTGAATCTCAATCCTTTTCAACAGAGACATTTCACCAAGAACATTCTTTACACTTTGAGGACAATAACTTCTTCTCCTCCTGTAGTGAGTCCACATCTCCACTATTAAGTAGGACGTCAACCACATGTACAGGATTGGGAAATGAATTTCCCATTCTATATCTTTGCACAAATATATTATCCTCTCATTTTCTTTAACCCAAAAAACTATTTCTTTAGAGTACTATCTAGAGCCTTGGCTCTAGTCCATAACAGATCTCTTCAGGCAGCATGTCTTATATTCTTTTAGTTCCACAGCAAAATCATAAGGTGTGCCATGTTTCAGTTTTCATACAAATTCTCTTTGTGAATGCTACCTTTTTCTTTCATCCGATGTAACTTAGATAATTGTGTGCCACTATCTATTCATTCTTTTCGCACAAATCTTCCGATTTATGTTGCGCTTTGTCTTGACAAATTCTCTTTGGAGTCACATTTCGTCTTGTAGACCCTTTATAGTCTACTGTTTTGGCTCCATTGAGAATTACTTTGAGTCTCAAATATCTCCGAGACTCATCATCAATTCTTTTGCTATTTAGACGAGCGAGCGCCTCTTGTGGCTTATTCAAATAGGATGGGATCACCCTCCAATTGAATTTCACTTTCTACCACCTGAGGCCTCAACTGTTGGCACTTCTTTCACATGGGTTGTTGTTACTCTTTATTACCAAAAGGCAATTCATTCTATTGTCTTCCATTGCCAAGAGGCAATATATAATTTACCTATTAATCTTCTTATAGAGCTAAACAACATCCTCCCTCGGATACAATCTATTCGAGCCTTAGGTATATTCATACCATGCTCCCCCATATCTCTTCATCTTTCAAATATATAGGGCATCTTTAAACTTTATTATTTGGGTTTACTCTGTTGAAACTTTCTTTTATCTATGGCACTTTAAGCACCATCTTAGAATCTTGGTATTCCAGAATAGTGAAAGATCCAGGAATACATCTATTTCTTTACTTTAGGGGTATCATCAATATGACCGTCGTACTCCCCTGAACGATCATCTTTAGATCACTTTAGATGCATATCTCATACCATTTATCGTATGGGGAAATATCATACCATTTATCGTATGGGGAAATATCTTTCTTAATTGTCTTTCATTTCTCCCCCTCGAAATGTGGTGTGAATTCTTCTACCACAATTTCGAAACCATTCATAACTTCTGCAACTTATTCACATGAGCATATCATGCAAACAATGTTATATCTGATTTATTTGGGAGTATTCTTTCCTCAATTCACAAAAGAGTTCTTTATCAATAATTCTTTCGCAAGTCACACTTGCATATCATTCTTCTCTTGAGGTTCGTCTGTAATCTTTTAATTCTTTTGAGACTCATTGAGTCCTTAATGACTATGGCACGTGAAAGTGCATGGTCGATACTAGGATAGCATAGAAGCTACTCCATACTTTTGTCTGAGAGTATGATCCAATAAAATCACATGAGTCATTATATATATCTCCTATCATGCAGGATAACTCCTTTCTTATACTTTACCCTGTCATGCAGGGATTTTCCCAGAATGCCAGTATCGGCTCGTGTTCTATATCAAATTCAGAAATAATTCCGAATATTCTGTAACAAACACATGCTTAATCTGACTTTGGTCAAATTAAACATGTATCTGAATTTAGTCAAATCTTCTTCATAAAGAGTGCATGTAATAATAAAAAAAATAAACATTTCTCAAACAACACTCTCAATGATATATCTTTCTTGGATTGATATCCAAGAATTCTTTTCTTTTGAAGTCATTCTGTAGAGAGAATATACTCCCTCATGCTATTACCTCCATTCTTTGTTATCTTTGGGTCACTAGTACCCAAACTTTTATCTCGTTTTGTTTTCATGAATTGAAAACATGAAATCTTTTGTCTGAGAAAACATGAAATCTTTTGTCTGAGAAAACATTCAATAGTAAACTATTAAACTCTGTAAAACTTTGTTTCTTTCTATATCACCTTTGGGCAGAAAATAGAACAAAACATCAACCTTTTACATTATTTTCACATCACCTTTGGGCAGAAATGGAAATAACGTATGACCAAATCTCAATTTATTGTTTAGAACAATAAAACATCTATTTCTTCATTAATTCCATATCATATATGAAGACTCAATTATCTGTTGAATCATTAGAACATCATACTTCTACATTAACTCCAGATCACCTTTGGGCAGAAATGGAAATAATGTATGAAATCTTAATTATCTGTTAAAACAATACACTTCACACTAAATTCTCCCTTTGGTTCGAATTAAGTAGGAAGGCAATCATCTTTATTTCAGCGGAAAAACATGAAATATACATTTCTCTAGTTCAAGAGTATTTCTTGATTTTCATCTGATCTCTGGAAAATTGATCACTTTGATGCAAAATTTTTCTCTGGTTCAAGAGAGTTTCTTGATCTTTTTCTGTTCCCTGAAAAATTGATCACTTTGATGCAAACTTTATCAGAGATTTAAACCTTTAAGCATGAAACTCACATAATTATAATATTGTTACTATCAGCTTTGGCCAGAAAATAACAATATCATAATTTCTTTAAATAAATATCTTTAATTATAATATTATTATTATCAGCTTTGGCCAGAAAATAAAGAAAATACCATAATTTTCTTTAAGCAAATATCTTTAATTATAATATTATTATTATCAGCTTTGGCCAGAAAATAACAATACCATAATTTCTTTAAACAAATATGTTTATCAGTCGCGAGGTAGAAGTTTAAACAATAATATCACAATTATTCTGAAATTTTAATCTATGACTTGAAAAATAAATCATCCCTTTGGTTCAAATTTAAATTCCAAGTCAAAAAAAAAAAAAAAAATTATCTATGCAGCGGAATCTATTAAATTATTCTATTCAGAAACAAAAAAAAAAAAAATTCTGTAATCTATTCTCTAAACATTTATCCCTTTGAATAGAGATTCAAATTCTGTGCAAATTCATATTCAAATTCAAATATGAATAGCTTCTGAAAAGAATAAAACAAATAAAAAAAATTCTATTCAGGCCGCCCATACAGCCCAAATCGCGCTCGTGCGGCCCAGCAGCGCTCTGTTTTCGCGATCGGCCCGCTCGTCCGTTTTCGCGGCCCATTCGCGGCTCGGCCCAGTGAGACGCGCTGCGCTCCGCGGCTGGCTCGTTTGTCTGTTGCGGCTCGGCTCGGCTTGCTGACACGGCTCGGCTCGACTCGCTCTGGTTTTCACGGCTCGCAGGCCGCAACCTGGGCCTGGGCCGCGATTTCGGCCCAAACGCGCGCGCGCGACGCTCCGCGTCGATCTGGACCGTCCGTTCGATCCGACGGCTCCGCGTCGATTTCGCTGGTATAAAAGGGCCGTCTTCGTTGGGAAACCCTAAACCCTAGTTCATTTTCATTTCTCCTCCCCTCGGTCGCAGCCGAGGTCTCCTCTCCGAGAGCGCCGCCGTGTCGGCGTGCCTCGACTTCCGCGCCGCCGCGCCATGGATGTCACCATGGCCAGGGCTTTCTTCTTCTCCTTCTCCCCATCTTTCTTCCCCACTACTTCCACGGCCAAACAGAGGCAGCAGAAGGTTTGCGCCACCATGGATCTTCTCGCCGGCGCGTGCTCTCATCGAGGATGAACGCACCACCGTCGAGCGGTTCCTCGGTGGTGGATCTGTGCCATCGCGCACACGGGCGTCCCGGCGGCGACACGGCTTGTCTGTGTGCGCGTTCGCACACCGGCGTCCCGACGGCGACACGCTTTGGTAAGTCTCGTTTTTTTTTGTTGGATCTGTGTGAGGGAATACTAGATCTGTGATGTGGGGATGTAGATCTAGGGTTTGGGGATATGGATCTGTGGTTGTCGGTTAGTTCTCTGTTCTAGGGTTTCGTGATCTAGGGTTTCTGATGTGGGTGAGGCTAGGGTTTCGGGTTGTTTCTTTGTCGTGCCTCCTCGTCGGCGTCGCGTGCGACCGTGTCGAGCGCGGCTCCGCCGAGGAGCTTCGCCGGGGTGCCCTTACGGCATGGCACGCCCGTAGTGTGGCTCGTCGAGGTGAGTCGACTTTCTCATGTTAGGGTTTTCCTTTCTTTTGTTTTCTTTTTTCGATCCATCGATCCGTGACCGAAGTTTGTTCGATTCGAAACCGAAACTCCGGATCTCTGTTCAATTTCTTTCCCTAACTCCGGATCTACTCCCTAGAACCTGAAGCTCTGATACCAATTGTTAGATCTATGGATGTCTGTGGATCGCCTAGGAGTAGATCGGATGGGAGCGTAACTGTAAATCTGTGAATGACATACCTCTGGTATTTGTCCTTGTCACTGGTTCTGTTGATGGAGGCTGCACACGGGCAGCGACGGTCGGTGTAGTGCCGTCGACGAGATCGCAGTGGAGACGCCGGTGGAGCTTCCCATCGCATACAGCGCCTCCTTTCGATCGGGCTAGGGTTTGGAGGTGGGGAAAGGACTGTAGCGGTGAACCTCGTTCTCTGTGTCCTGGCCCCACCTCCCTATTTATGGCACTGCGCGATAGGGGCCCACCAGCCTTATTGGGCTGGGCATCCCCGATCAGGATGCGAGGTCAAGGGTCCAATGGGCCTTTGGGCCTATTGAGGTAGAGATCAACCTAACAGAAGCAAGCAGAGCGCGGCGGAGCTCAGACAATGTGTGTCTGTCTGTCTGTCTGTTTGTGTGTCAGCTGCTGCTGCTGCTTGTGGTGGCGATGTCTCGGTGAGGCAAGGTTATATATAGGCAGCTGGATGGATTAGCCGGTGAGCTCGGTATCCAGGCGCGAGGTGGTGTGGGGCCGTGTGGGCCCGCCCGGCTGCCGCGTCACTTGGGTCGCGGGGGTGTTCGGCGGACGGTGGCGGGGCGGGCCCGCCCGTCGGCGAGACGGGCCTCGGTTGGCTTCGCGCCACGTGGGCGAGCCCGCGCACGTGGTGGCGAGGTGGGCGGGGGCGAACTGTACCTGTTCGCCGGCCGGCCATCCACGACACGGCGCTCGGTGGTGGTGCGGCCGCTGTCGATCATATCGCGGGGCGGCGTCGGCACGGGCGGACGAGGCGGCGGAGGGGGGATCTGTGGACGTGTCAGACGGCTGCCGGTTGCGGGCGATATACATTCGGCAACGAGTTTTAGGTGGTGGAACGCGCGGCGCGTGCGTGTGTGAGATTTACGCGGTGGATGTGCGGCCGTTTCTTGTGTGGCCGTGACATTTCCTGATACGGAAACGAACTAACCGCAGCTCTAGTCTGCGAGCCTCGTTGCTGATCTTCCGGTGATTTTGGAACCGTGACAGCCGCCTAACAAACGAGGCGTTCGTAACGAGATTTTTTGTTTGTTTGCTTACCGTGACGTCAAAATTTCTGCCTCTAGCTCTAGGAGTAATTAATGCACGTGTACATCAGTAGTCTACGTGTCATCGCGGAGAGAAGCAAACAAAGGGCGTTTTTCTCGTGGGAAAAAACGAAGACGTGCGGATGTTCTTTTACCAGCATTGTTAGAGAAAAAAAAATGATGTGCGCGGGAAAAAGAGCCATGTATTCAAGCGCGCGCGCATAGAAGCAGAGATTTTGATTTGAAATTTGAATAATTATTAGGCGTTGTTGAAGATGCTCTAAGCTTAACTGTGGCTGCATGGTCGCTTTCATGCCAGTTAGCTATAATGTGGTGCAAATAAGTAGAGTTATCATACGTGGATGCAAGGCAGATGACCCTTGTTTGAGAGCTTTTCCCTTTTGCCAATTTGCTCTAGAGCTAGTCTGTAGCGGAAAATCAAGCCAATTGTCACTACCTTACCCTTTCCCACATACAGTATATGTTCTTTTTTTGCGCAAAACCTACAGTATATGTTAGCACTGAGATAATAATAATCTTATCGATAGACCATTGTAGAGGTTAGTTTTATAGTTTATCTGTAACTGTAGGGGGATGCTCTTAGTAAGAATGAGGCATCTAAATCATGATATTCCACCACCCACAAAAAATGTAACACATTTATATTTTTTTATAACATGTTAATGATGGAAAGAATAGACGCATTTGTTTGTGTTAAAAGTTGTGGACCATTATCTCGTTTGCGGATTGGATTGACGTATCAATCGTTGCCTTTAATTAAGGTTATTTGGTCCTAAGAAAGTGAAATGAGAGAAGAGTGAGTGAAGGTTCTGAGATTTCTTTAGCTTTATTATTATCATATCTTATTATGTGCAAAATTCCCTTACGTGCCACCTAAAAAACTTGTAATACCTCATATGCCATCGTTTTCTCAATGACAGTGGGGTCTGGCTGTGTCAATGACATGTGAACTAGGATGGCATACGAGGTATTATAATTTTTTTGAGGTGCCATACAAAATGATTTTTCCTTTCTTGAATGAAATAGCAGAACCTATAATTAGTTATTTATATTTGTAGGTGGAGAGAGTATCAAATGAAGGCTCAAATGACATCATATTCGGATATAGAGTTATACTATATTGCACTGTAAAAGTGCTAGAAAAGAATTACTAAAGAATTAGATACGCGTTCAATGTGGCAGTTACGATGATTAGACACCAGCCACTGAGAGGATTAAGCTAGCAGAAATGCGCATCAACGTCGCTTTGACACCAGCTAATTAGGGCGCGCACGAGAGATTCTCTGCGTCAACACCGTTCTGAATCCACACACCCCCTGAGTGGCTGCTCCCCCAATTTACCCCCACTGCTTGCCTCTGAACCTTTAATTTTAATTTACTCGTGCAAAGATGGAATCGTCGTAATTAGACTTGCTCGTTCGATTCGTGATCTGGCACGATCATCGTCACATCCATGGGAAATCCAATGGACACCTTGCCCGATCTGATTTGATCGTCGCTTCTCCCTTTTAGCTTTTTTAGCTCCTCCGGACTGACGGCTAGCTTCGAGTGGCCACAGCCCACTGTGACGAGGGCTAGTGGGTACAGTTGCCGGCCGCACTTGGATCGACTTGCATGCTGCGCCCTGTATCTCACTAACCTGCCTGTGCTGTGTCTTGACCTCTCACGGGTGCATGTAAGACCACACACACAGTTCCGTCCCCAGCGTCCTAATCAAACCATTGACCACCACTCATGCTTTGCATTCTGTCAGTGCCCGGTGGGCCCAAGCTACTAAATGATAGAGGATGTAGTATTTGTTTATAGATGAGGATACCCGTCTACGTCCACGTCTACCCATACAATACAACACCATGTACGTAGATCGACGTACTTCTGTCCTCTTGGCATCGCATAATAGATGATGTGCCGTTTCGCATTGGGATTGGGATGCCTACAGCAACGCGCATCGTTTTCGACGTGTTTGTCAGGTATCGCAACTCGCAAGCGCAATTAGCATGTTCACCGTTCTTATCCTGTGAGCCACACACGAGACGACGGCGACATTGTTGGCACGTGAACTTGTGGAGGGAGATGAGACGCCGATCCCGTCGCTGGCCCGTCACCAGCAGAAGGTACGCAGCAGCCAGCATGTACGCCACCGATCGAGGCTGGCCATTAGACGCGTATCAGCTTATCATGGGGGTCAAAGATGCACTAAGCCGTTGACCTCTCCAGAGAGAGGAAGGGCAGCTGGCGTATCACGGCGAGCTATGGTCGTACGAGGTGATAGTGATGCACACGTTGCCATGTTCCATGTGCTGGGAACATTCAGAATTTCAGAGAGCACCAGTGGCTCCAGATCGATTCTGTTGATGCATCCACCACCAAGCACAAGCAGGCAGCTAGTGACATGGCGGCATATTTTTTTAGACTTATTAACAGGGTAAGTAAATAAAAAGTAGCCATTATAATTGGAGATTGTTTTGTTAAGTTACTACTCGTCGTTGTTGGAGAAAACTCAAAAATTTGTAGGCAAAAGGTGATTGCAGGATTCAGGAGGTTCAGAGATCAAAGTGGCGTTTTGACAGAGACGTGTGAGTCTTAAGTCTGACTGGTCTTACAGTACCTGCTCAATCAGTAATCGCCTAACCAATGATCTTCATCTCTTTGCATATTTGGAAGTTTCCCTGCCAACCCTTGCCTGCCTTCAGACACCCTCACCTTCCATTACCCTAACTTTGGGCACTTTCTGCTCCTGTAACTGGTTATTGTAATCCGATTGACGCATGGACGATCAGTGCAGGGACGATGATTCGACGAGGATTCTTTCTTGAACTGCTCGTACAGCGACAGGAGACGAGTTGTGGACACCAACAAACACGGCTTCGGTTCATGGCCAGACGCTTCCAGAATACCTGATCAGAATACCACCACACTTACGAGTGCATCTGGTTGTTGACAGGACGTACGCGTAACAGTGCCGGCCGGTGGCGCCACGATGGCAGGGCTTTGCCAGAAGCAGCGGGGCACTAGTGATCCAGCTTTGCTGGGTGGTCATGTGTGCACAAGTTTGCAACTGCTTTGCGACTGACGACTCCGGCCGAAATGCCGAGTCCAAATTCTTCTCCAAACCTGCAATCATTGCCAATCGTTCCTGGTAAACAGAGTTCAGTTTAAATCTCTCCTCCGTTAGAGTTCAAACTGCTTAAACCTGATGCACATTGGGAGCTCAACAAGTGTCCAGTCTGACGTGGACCCTCATCTCATGGAGTACTTGGGCAGTTGGACCAACTGTGGTTAGCAGGCACGCCAAGACTGTGGCGTGGAATTTGCTTCTGAAAATTCAGAATTTCCTCCTCTGTCAAGCGAAAGCAGGCCATCTTTGATGATGTGATCCTAATCTCTTATCTCTCCATGCTCCAGATGGAGTATAAAACATGGTTTCCCCATCATTTTCCGATCTATCCATAAAGGCCCACTAGATGTTCTCCTCCATACAAATTCGGACAAGGAGTGCTCCGAGCTGAAATGGATGCATCTCTTGGACGAACAGAAATGGCGAGAAAAAAGTCCAGCATATCTGGATCGGCATTTCCTTGCCGTTCTTAAACAAGTGCAGGTTCACGTCTCCACGGGGGAGTGGGAACGAGCATGTGGTGATGTTCAGACGAACCGAGTCACCGAGACAGCGATTTATGCGCAGACACATACATGACATATCTCCGCTTTCGCTTTACGGATGGGCGACGAGTATTGGGGCTGCAATTTGCGTCGTCTCCCGGCTTTAGTTTGCTGGAAGATCATGTTCTAGGTGCTGTGGCTTTCAGGTTAACTTCAGAAATATTTTTCGCCGGATGCGTTAGGCGTGGTGCCGAGATTAGATTCTTTCTTTCAATCCCCAGTAGTGTTGAGTCAGTTTCCTGGGAGAATGAGAATTGTTTGAGATATTTTCTTCAGGAAGTGACTTTTATGGTACAAAATATAGTTTATACCAGTGTTCGATAAGGACTACTGTGATTAATCGTATACCATTCAAAATTACACCAGCTATATAAGTAATATATGAGAGTAGCATTGGTGGTATAGGGTAATGTAGGAAATAAATCTAAATGACGTTGGTGTAATATATAAAATTAAAAACAATATTTCTGAAATATGTTATTAATTGATATTTTGTATGTTTGTATTATAGATATGAAGTCAAGGGAACACAAAGTACTAACTTACCCTCAATCATTGAACGGCCCACCCTGATTTATACCATATATTACTAGATAATAGTATGTGCTGTAAAATATATGCAAAGGGAGGAGCAGTTCTGTCTTCCTCAACAAAAGGAAAAATGTAACACTTTTCACTTCGGAGATGTACTGTTGCGTGTACGAATTGCTCCTCGCCATTTGTAGACTAGAACTGTTAACGTCACATGAATTTTTAGTGTGGCAAGTCCTTTTGAATTTCTAGAGGCAGTTCCTCAAAAAAAGAAAAATCTAGAGGCAGAGGGATGTGAGCTGAAATAGTAGGGTTGAAGAAAACCACAGGATGCATCACAGCTTGACTATTTCATTTTCACCATGTAGAATCTGCCTGCGTGCTATTCTGAAATTTTCATGAAATGTCTCTTGGATAACTAGTATCATATTAAAGGTTAATCATTTCATGGCTTACTAGGTGCCACCATATCTTTAGTTTTATCTCTGAGAAAATATCAGCATCACTGTGAACAATGCATGCAGTTCTGCATATGCATCTTAACCAGGTACAACCTGCCTCAGACAGATTGTTGTGCAGATAAAAAACCACTTTTTGATTATGACATGTCATCTCAATTATCCTGATCCGTATTAAAGCTGGCCCTTAAATAACATCCTGAAGGTGCATCTGTCCCTGAAGACGAAAAGAGCCATCAGCGACTAGCCAAGGGAGTATCCCTTCACCTACTACAGGCTCAAATTCTTACATTGGTTGGTAATGCATGACTTGAAG
Organism: Digitaria exilis; assembly: GCA_015342445.1. Taxonomy (NCBI): domain Eukaryota; kingdom Viridiplantae; phylum Streptophyta; class Magnoliopsida; order Poales; family Poaceae; genus Digitaria; species Digitaria exilis. The sequence goes on from JACEFO010000236.1 coordinate 20,021, forward strand.
AGATAAAGGTCATTCCGTTGCAATTTTGAGGTTATGCGGACAAATGATTTCTTCAAAGGAAACCATCAACTTTACTTGAACGCTCCATGGAAAAGCACAAAGGTTGACAGGGAAGTGTGGGAGTTGTAACTACTGAGTATAGCCTTCCCTGGATATGCACCAGGTTTTCCTTGCCAGGTCAAAAGTAAAGGAACGAAAGGAACAATAGCATTGACAGAGATACAGGTTACAATCCTTATGGGAAAAAAAGAAGCAAATACAGTATATGCATAGCAGGGGATAGTTTTTTCACAATCATGCAAAGGTGCTATTGCTCTGAATATGATTGTTCAGAACGCTCGAGCTGAAAAAATGTCAACGTTGTTAGTGGCAACCTACAGTGCCATATATGAAATAAATCAGACAAAAGTTAGCTCTTTTTTTACACTGTGTTATTTCCCCAAATACGCAGGAGTGGTGTATCATTGTATATTGTATTAAGAAGAGAATTGAATAGTTTACATGGTGTTTTTTTTCAACTGCGTTTAGCAGTGTTCTTCTGATAACTGAAAGTGTTCTGTACGTATTCGTGATGTTTTTCAGCTGAGGTATGTACGTGCTAATAAGGATTTAATTTCAGATACGGCGAGCAGCATATCATCAGTAAAGCAACAACAAGTGTTCTGACATTCATATATGTCTCAAGGAATAATCTCTTTTTGGGGTTGCATTATTGCACTTGTCTGCAGATAATGCCACTGAAAGTGGCTACTAGCGCAGATGTCCTCCTATAGGTTCAGTGGCTCACCAGATTATTCAGAGGTCAGCCCTATAGAGGAATAGATCATATCATGCAGTTGCAAAACAGGATCTGGACAGTGGACTATGGACACAAATGAACATACTGGATCGCCTGCAATTGCGTTTGTCTGCAGCATAATTGAGGGAGAAATGATGGATAATGGTTTAGTGGCAACTCCTGTAGCCCCATGCTTTGCGTCAGCACAAGGCAACTGTTCCCTTTTCATCTGGGCCTGAACATCCTGCCGCCTCTGGCAGAGATTTGCACCTCTTTACTCCACCAACAGAATCTCATCACTGTGCATCACGATGGTCATCATTCTTCATCCACGCCTCTATGCTGCGAATTGGAGCACCTGAACTGAAATGATACGATGGCGAGTGCACACAACAACTGACATGTTGTTGACGACCAAAAAATGGCTCAAAGCCAATCAGGCTGGGACAGCCGGTCTAGACCGCCTGTACAAGCGGTTAGACCGGCTGGCCCTGTAGCCGGTCTGGCAATTGTGCCAGGCGGTCTGACCGCTTGTCACAGGCGGTCTGACCGCCTGTCCCGAGTCCGAGTAGAATTAGGTTTTTTACACGTTTTAGACTTGTACAAGGACTCTCTTGCGGGGCAAGACCTCCCCACCCTATAAATATAAAGGGCCGTGGCCGATTGAGGAAAGGACCCAATCGAACAAACTATTACTTTACTTTTTATCTCTAAACCCCAGCTTTTCCAACCCTTTGCTTTCCTTCTTCGTCTCCGCGACGGTTTAGGACGTTCTAAGTGGGCCTTGCCGACCTTAGAACAACCCTAGGTTCGCAGCCTCCGACGGGGTCCCTCCCGAGGTTGTGATCGTAGGTTTTCGCAGCGCATCTGTACAGGCGGTTCTGACCGGCCGTTGCAGGCGGTCTGACCGGCTGCTCTCAGGAGCTCTGACGAGGAGAACTCGACGACTGCGCGATCTAGCGCTTTTCGTGTGTTGACCCAAAAGCGCGTCAACATATTTTGGCGACTCCGTTGGGGAAAGAAATCTGATTTTTAAAGACCGATTTACTATCTCTAGCACTATGGGCTTCGACGTTGGAGAAGAACAACATTGTGACGGCCTCGCTTGAAGACTTTTCTCCGAAGATCATGAGAGGTACATAGCACTTCAGAAGCACATTGAAGCGGAGTTCTTGAAGACGTTTCGGAAGGGTCGTGAAGAACGATCAGCGAAAAGTGTTCGAGACTTCGTTGATGCCTTCTTTCAAGATGAGTAAGGGTCAAATTGAGGTAATCAACAATGTAAGCACTTCCATACCTCAAACCCCTGCATCTACTACTTCGGCTTCAACTCTTCCGGATCGTGATCTATTAGTTATGCAATTATTGGAACGAATGGAAAAGTTGGAGGGTAAATCTATAGATACTCGCGAATTGCCAGATCAGAATATTTTCTATGGTATGCCACCGAATTACTTTGCTGGACAGACTCATCACCACCCAATATGTCCAGACCGAACACGGTTAATGCAATTGGGTCGGCAGTGTTGGATCTGCAAGCCGGTCAGACCGCCGGCACAGCCGGTCAGACCGCTACAGGCGGTCAGACCGCGGCTACAGGCGGTCAGACCGCATGTTCTGGTGGTCAGCCAAATTTGACTAATGCTATGGTGTTCGTGCCGGAGCAACCTTTGCCATTGTTTGCTGTTCCAAACTCGGCCTCTGCTGGCCGTGCTGGTTCAGTAACTGCTGTGGGACCTACTTATTCCACGACTATGCATACTGCGAATTCGGGTGGTATTCCCGATGATGTTTTTAATGCACATAGAGACATGCAAAATAGGCAATCACCTCACTTGAATTCTATGAATGCTATGCAACCTTCGGCTCAACAAAACCCCCAATGGGCCGAATTTACTAGATTCAAGGATGAATTGTCTGATATGATGAGAAATAAGCTAGGTGTTGATTTTGGTCATACTAGAATATATCAAAAACCTTATCATTCTAGCTTTGATACTGTTGCTTTTCCCAATGGGTGGCGCTCACCTGATTTTGTAAAGTTTAGTGGAGAAGATGAGCGCACCACTTGGGAACATATTAGTCAATACATAGCTCAACTAGGGGAGATTGGAAACTATGAAGCATTTAGAGTACGTTTGTTTTCATTGTCACTTACTGGTACTGCTTTTGCTTGGTTTTCTTCATTAGCCCCTAGTTCTATTATGAGTTGGAATCAACTAGAGCGCAAATTTCATGATCATTTTTATAATGGAAATCATGAGATGAAATTGGCAGATTTAGCATCGGTTAGACAGGGTCGAGATGAAACTGTCTCTCAATTTATGAGAAGATTTAAAGGCATTAAAAACCGTTGCTTTAATTTGTCTATTTCTGAGGTTGATCTTGCTGGCTTATGCTTTAGGGGTTTAAAGTCCTCTATTAGAGAAAAGATTGACAATTGTGATTATTATTCGGTTGCACAAGTGCATATTAGAGCTGAAGTAGCTGAAAACCGAATGAATAAAGAAAAAGAAAGTTTTAAGACACGTCGGTCTAATGTTCATATAGTTGATTATGAATCCGATGGTTCGACCGACGATGATAATGATGTTTATTTAGCAGAATTTGTGTGGCCTGCTAATAAGAAAACTGTATCATGCTCATCCCTTAAGCCGATTCATAAGAATCGGCAAGAAGACATAAAATTTACTTTTGATGTATCCAAATGTGATCGCATATTTGATGAATTGCATAAATTTGGGTATATTAAGATTTCTCATGTCATGCCACCTACGGAAGAATTGAGGAAGCGTGCTTATTGTAAGTTTCATAATTCTTTTTCGCATGCTATTAATGATTGCAATGTCTTCCGTCGGCAGGTTCAATCGGCTATTAATGAGGGCCGTTTGAAGTTTCATGAGATGCAGATTGATGAGACTCCTTTTCCAGTAAACACCATGGATCTGCAGCAGCCCAAAGTCTTGGTTCGGCCGCATCAAGCCGAATCTACTAAAGGGAAGAACGTGGTGATTGGAGAGGAAAGACCGTCTTCAAAAGAGTCGGTTAGAGAAGTAACTTTTGAGAAGACTGCTGATGGGAAAGAGTCGTTCAAGATTACTGTCAGATCCTCTGGACAAGGGGGGCAAGGATCGATCACTCCTCTTGGACCGCAGACGCCCGGAGCTGGACTGCTACAGGCGGTCAGACCGGCTGTGCTAGGCGGTCAGACCGCCTGTCCCCATGGACGCCCAAAGATGTTGATTCCGAAGCGTCCAGAAGTTGGTACTTGGAAGATGAACGTGGCGAAGGAGCAGGGTGTTCAGAAGACCAAAGTCACGTTTGACATGCTTTATGACAAGTACACCAAACAAAAGGCCGTTCCGAGCGATCGGCCGTTTAAAAAAAGAATGAGATCACAGATTCATCATGAGAGGATTCCTTCACTCCCTCGCATGAATTTGGATCCGGTGTGGGATGACAATGGAGTGATGTGGGTGCCATATCATTCAACAATGCAATCTTCATTCCATCCTGGATGGGAAGGCCCAAGAAGACATGTGCAGGACAGGATCGTTCATCCAAGGAAAGACCGATTGGCTTTACGTCAATCTGGTCAAAGACCGACACAGGCGGTCAGACCGCCGGTAACAAGCGGTCAGACCGCCCGTCAGGGTCAATTGCCAAGAGTTCCTCCTAAACAGGTTTATCGACCCAAGAAGAAGGAGGAGGTGCAAAGCATGGATGTTGACTCAGAGAGGACTACTGAGTTTGATATTATTCGAGTTGGGACTATGGATGTTCCCATTGAGAAGAGTCTGGCTATAAAGCCGACTTCTGATGAAAAGATGATGGGAGATCAGGGAGCTAGTACTAGTAAAACACAGCAGTACTTTCTTCCAAGATGGTGTCCTGAAGGTTTGACTCGCACTCAGAAGAGGAAGCTTCAGAGGCTTCGTTTTCGAGAGAAACAAGAGCAAGAGTTTGGAGAAACAGAGAGATGAAGTCTTCAACCAAGTCAAGCCTATGATTCCACAGAAGAAGGAGTGGAAGCCGAAGGAAGACCAACAGGCGGTCCAACCGGCTGTACAGGCGGTCCAGACCGCCTGCCAGGAAACCGCATCACAGGCGGTCAGACCGCCCGTCCAGGCGGTCAGACCGGGTGGCGCAGAGGCACTCGGTATTTTCTTCTTCTGGTTCTTCAATTGGTGATGGCAAGCCAACATCGGTTCCCACTGCAGAGGACGATGAAGAGCTTGTGGATTACAGTTCTTCTCCAGAGCGCATGAACCTTGATGTGAATGTGCTTCACATGTCCATGGATGGGGACATGCTTTCGGAGGAGGAGGTTGCCCATCTTGATTTTGGTCCTAGGGAGGCTATATTTCAGAAGCCTAAAGCTGGAGATAATCATTTGAAGGCTTTATATCTGAAGGGACACATCAATGGGAAGCCAATTGCGCGGATGTTGGTCGATGGAGGGGCGATTGTGAACTTGATGCCCTATTCTTTATTCAAGAAGCTTGGAGGTTCAGATTCAGAGCTGATCAAGACCAACATGACCATTAGCGGCATTGGAGGAGGAGAGCCTATTGGCGCCAAGGGGGTGATTTCTATGGAGCTTACCATTGGGAGTAAGACCTTGGCCACTGCTTTCTTTGTCGCTGAGACTCAAGGTAACTTCAGTTTAATCTTGGGTCGTGATTGGATTCATGCAAACCAATGCATTCCTTCTACTTTACATCAATGTTTAATTCAGTGGGTAGATGATGATGTAGAGGTTGTGCATGGTGATACTTCTGCTTGTGTTGCTTTAGCTGATAGCTCTTTGGTTGGCATTCATGATGATGTTAGATGTCTATCAGGCTTAGATCTTTCTGAGTTCGAGTTTATCAGTTGCACCAAGAATGGCTTTGTTCCTGCTGTCATAAAGCCGATTCACAATCGGTTAAATCATCTCGTATGACTTAAATGGATAATCGAGAGTGGGTTGCAGCAGAGACTTGATTACTATCGGGCGCATCGGAACGATATGTGTGAAGCCATTGAAGATTTTGATAATATAAGCAAATTGGGATGTGGATTTACGTCGGCCGATCCTCTTGAGGAAGTAGATATTGGTGATGGTTCTATACCCAGACCTACGTTTGTAAATAAGAATTTAGATTCTGATTTTAAAATTTGAATTGATAAAGATATTAAAGGAGTATGTTGATTGCTTTGCTTGGAATTATCATGAAATGCTCTGGGTTTAAGCCGAGAGCTTGTTGAGCATCGGTTGCCTATTAAGTCTGGATTTAGGCCTTATAAACAACCAACTAGGCGTTTTAATCCTGAAATTTATGATATGCCGTTAAGGAGGAGATAAATCGGTTATTAGAAGCAAAATTTATTAGACCTTGTCGATATGCTGAATGGATTTCTAATATCGTGCCCGTGGAAAAGAAAGGAACGGGTAAGATTCGAGTGTGAGTGTATATGATTTTAGAAATCTTTAAATCGTGCTACTCCTAAAGATGAAATATCCTATGCCAATAGCTGACATGCTTATCGATGCTGCTTCTGGACACAGAAATGATTAGTGCCATTTCTTGAATGGTAATGCTGGTTACAATCAAATATTCATGGCCGAAGAGGATATATCCAATAACGGCTTTTGTATGTCCAGGTTTTTGTTGGTTTGTTGATGAGTGGGTTGTTATGACTTTTGGTTTAAAGAATGTCGTGCTACTAAGTAGAATATCATATAGGCAATGAATTTGATCTTCCATGATTTGCTTGGTATTATCTTGAGAAGTTTATATTGATGAACATTGTTGTCAAAATTCGGCTGGAAAGTGATTCTCATTTGGCCGATTTGAGACTTGCATTTGAAGAATGCGTCGGTATGGGTTGAAGATGAATCCACTCAAATGTTGCTTTTGGTGTGTCGGCCGGTAAGTTTTTGGGGCTTTATAGTTCATGAGCATGGCATTGAAATTGATCCAAAGAAGGCCGACACTATTGGCAAGTTGGCAGGCGCCTAGTTCTAAGAAGGAGTTTGCAGAAATTCTTAGGCAAGGTGAATTATTTGAGAAGATTTATTTGCAATTTGTCGGGGAAGGTAGATGCTTTTACTCCTTTGATTCGGTTAAAAGATGATGCTGAATTTTACTTGGGGGGCAAAACAGCAAGAGGGCATTTGAAGAGATCAAGCATTATTTATCTTCGCCTCCGGTTCTTCGGCACGCGCCAAGGAGAGGGGTTCCTTTTAAATTATATATTGCGGCCGAAGAAAGTGTTATTGGAGCTGTTTTGATCCAAGAGACCGAAGGGAAGGTAATAATATATATTATTTCATATGCAAGTAGGAGATTATTGGACACCGAAAAAAGAGAAGAAGAATCCTAGAGCTAAATCGTTGGCACAGCAAGCATCAGGCTATATAATGTTCAGAAAAGAAATTTTCACGAAAGGAGAGCCGATGTTTCGCGAAGCGACGTCTCTGTTCTGGACAGGCGTCCATACGCATGTCACAGCGGTCTGACCGACGGGGTCCGGTTAAACCGCCAGTACGGGCGGTCCTGACCGCCTGCGTTCTGAAAACACCCGATTTTACGTTTATGATTCTAAATATTTTATAGTGGCTGATGCTGGTAGTTGGAGGGAACCTTTGGTGAAGTATTGACGGATACTAGCAAGTCCAGTGGATCGAAAAGTCCGACGATGGGACTTTTAAATTTACTTAGTTGATGGTGAATTATATGTCGGACATTGGATGGATGCTTTTGAACATCTGTTTAGATCTGACAAGCTAGATTAGCTATGGCAGAGGTTCATGAAGGAATTTGTGTAGGTACACATCATCGGCTCGTATGATGAAGTGGCTTCTTAGACGGCTTGTTTTATTGGCCTACGATGATAGCTGATTGTTTCCGTTACTACAAAGGATGCGAAGAGTGTCAGAAGTTCGGGATTTCGGATTGTCTGCTGCATTGTTGCATCCAATCGTTAAGCCATGCCTTTTAGAGGATGGGGGTGTGGATTTTGTCGGTAAGATTCATCCTCCTTCCATCTAAGGGTATTGTTTTGTGATTGTAGCTTACTGATTATTTTACTAAGTGGACGAAGCAATTCCCCTCAAGAACATGACACATAGAGAGGTGATTGAGTATACGAGCATATATTCATAGATTTGGGATTCCTCAAACATTGTACGACGGATAAGGAAACCGTCGTTTATTTCTAAGGAGGTACGTGAGTTTGTTGATAATGGTATTAATTGCTCAATTCATCTCCATATTATGCTCAAGGCCCATGGTCCAAGCCGAGTCTAGCAATATAGGTTTTGATTAGCTTATAAAGAAGAAGATTGATGATTAATCCTAAGCGATGGCATGAAGTATTATCTGAAGCATTATGGGCACATCGTATTTCTAGGCATGGTGCTACCAGTTTACTCCATTTGAGCTCGTCTATGGTAAGAGGCCGTTTTGCCCTTGAGGTAAATCTGGCTGCTTATAGATTTGCAAAGCATAATGATCTTGATGC
>JACEFO010000237.1:0-28170 GCA_015342445.1 Digitaria exilis
ATCCAGGCAGCAGTTTCGTAGGCAAGATTGGATGCTCATCAATCTCTAGCCCTCCTAGGTTAATGTGTAATGTGTCAACGTTCTACATAAATAAGACGTATCGGTATATAACCTAGAGCTAGACTATGAATGGCTGCTTCAGAGTAGATATGTTTGTGAACATATCGGACACCACGAAGAACTTTTTTTCGCACGTTACAATACATTATACATACATGTTTATTGAAGAAGATTAAAGGGCCACCGTTAACCCATTCGTCAAAGGGCGGCCGCGGCAACGCAGTCAGTTCACAAAGTCTAGTTCACCGCAGCCCCTGCGGCCCGCAGGCTGTATACATTTTGACACATGCCATGTGAGAACAATGCAAGGGAGGCTGGGTACCATATATAATCGATTCGATTGCAATAATCACACTAATCCGGTGTATATTATATAATAATATAAGTATAATATGTGTTTGGACCCGAGAGGTGGTGGATAGAGAGGGGGACATGTAAGATGCAACAACCATCCGGCACTAAACCGAGGCAAATCATGGCGCCGGTTTAGGTAAAGCGTGCACCATTACAGGAGTTTGAAAAAGCAAGCTCAGGCGGCCTTTCCCCTTTCCTGAGATCGGATTGGGGATGCTCCGGAGTATTTTAAGAAGGAGTGAGTAGTGTGCATCAAAGGAAATCCCCCAGATGACGAGCAGATATATGGTGGGCAATAAGCTAACGCAAAACCTTTTGCAAAAGATAAGTTGTATGCACTGTTTCCAACCACCGTATAAAAAACACGTTGATTATATATCACGCTTATCTCGAAAAGGATAAATATATAACAAAGAAGACAATAATTTGTGTACATCATCCATTGTTGTAGCTCCAAATTTTCCTTTGCTTTAAACGCACCTCTTGTCGTGACTCTGCTCTTTTTTCTTTTGAGGGACTTGTCGCGCGACTCTGCTTTTTTTCTGCTTTTTTTTTCTGCTGGCCGGCCTTTTTTGATCAACCAAAAAATCCATGGATCGGTTGCGGCCCATAGCTGGGGGCATAAAACCCGCCCGAGAGGAACTTAAGGCCGCGTGGGCCTATATGGGCCATCTGGTTACGCACCATCTTGTTCGTCGTCCGCGCCGGGCCACCACCATCTTTTTTCTCCTCCTTGCCCTGCTCGCTCCTTCTCCTAAAGCTCGGCCGCCGTTCCCAACGCGCCTCCTCTCGCCCCCAATACTCACAAAAAAACAAAGAATTATAAGAAAAGGAGTGATACTTGAGTGTATGCTTATCTAGAACAAAGACATTTATATATGTGTTTAACTTTATAATTAGTTCATTTAAAATAAATCTAAAATTCGTAATTACGTACCTTTCCATTTTTTTGTATCACCGGCTTTTTTTGGCTCATGGCTTCTCCTGTGCAGTGTGCTTGCTTCATCGACATGCTAAATCAAACATAATCAACGTGTGGCTTGGGATTATATTTAGTATTCATAATTGGATGTGGCCCGTCAACTTGTTAGCCATTTTGAGCCTATGCTTCTAATTAAGTAACACGGGCAGGCTAGTGTATTTCACACTCGTTTAGACAAAAAGGTAAGCTACCTTTGTTGCACAGCTGCACATCGTAAGCAATCTGAATTCGACCGGTTTCCTTAAACGTGCATGTCATGTTCATTTGATTGAGATGGCTACCTAGCTTGTGATCTGAAAAAAGGTGCATCAAGATAATTTATTGGTACTACATGTATGGATTTCATGAATCAATTTGACGTGCATTCTAGTAGTCCGAAGCCATGGGTCTTTGTCCAACCATTTTTCACCACCTCCTGCGAATCTGAGATACCCAAGAGCGGTTAGATGAAGCATATAATTCACGACAACAGGTAAGAACAACTAACGTCGGGACACCTCGCCAAGTCCCGCAGTGTGAACAACCCAAATAAAATGATTTTCTTTTGAACGAATGGGCATACGACACGATGCCTATTATATTGATACAGAAAAATTTTAAAAAACCGACTAACCGATATAGATGTTTTAAACCAAAAAGATTATTCTCACACTAGAGACTATTTAGGCATTTGGCCTGCCACGATCTGTTGGATTGATCTCCTCAGTCCCAAAGGCCCAAAGGCCATGGGCCTTGATCTGCCCTCTGATCGGGGGCGCCAATCCAATATGGTTGGTGGGCCCCTGTCGCCAGCTCTATAAAGAGAGAGATGGGGGCCACGGCTCTACTCACGAGGTTGAACTGAGTACTCTCCCCACCGACATTCAAACCCTAGACCGATCGAGAGGGTTAGCGCTCCGGCGACGGGAAGCTCCACCACGATGTCCACCGCCGTCCCTGGCCAAAGCCAGTGGCGACCGGAGGGCCGGCGAGATCTCCTACGAAAGGCTACTGCATCTACACCGAACGTCGTTGCCCGTGCGCAGATCTTCCTCAACGAATCTGCTATGGTATCTACAGAGCCATCCAACTCCTCTACCCGTGATGGTATGGATCTTGAACTCTCTCCCTTCTCCATTATTAGATCTAGGACACATGCACACATACATATACATAGAGAAGAACTCATCTAGATCTACACACACTGCTTACGCACAGAACTAACACGATCTACATGGACTCCTCGTTTTTTATTTTTTGCTATATGATTGTAGGGACTGTTTTCCCATGGTGCCTAGAAACTCTCTTTTTTTATGAAATTTATCTCCTTCTATATTTCCTTTTGCGATGAACCTGGCGTTTTTTTTATTAAGCACTTATTTGTATTAAACTTTAAAGAACATCTTTTATATACCATTACACAAACAAGCACCTCCTAGAAGGACATAGAGCCAGACGGGACAGCTGTCAAACCAAAGAGTACAAAAGACCCTAAGGGCGTCTCCAATGCATAGAAAGACCCCGTTTTCTATAGATATGACCCATAATGATTTGACATCACATGTTGCATTGGCTCCAATGTATAGAAACATGAGGTGAATCTATACCTGGGACCCACGTCCCTCTCCTCTCTCTCTCTCTCTCATTATTCTTATGTTATTGCTTGGGAGCTGGTTCTTATAGATAGGAGCAGGATCTATATGGAGTCGAGTCCGCAATGGGAAGGAACAAGGTCCTTGAGCTGCATTAAATGTATAGAACCGGGATAGATTCACCCATTGGAGAAGCCCTAACAAAAGAAGAAAAATACCAAAAAGGCCCTTGAAGGTCTATGAACTTACCATAGTTTCGATCACCGCCATCGCTGGAATCCATCACCGAAAGACAATGCCGGAAGCCACAACGAACGATCCACATCTCACCCAGATCAGGAAGAAACACCATCGCACCTTGGCTTTGAGTTGAGCCGCAATAGTTTCCCACCACGAAGGGAGGGAAGAAAGTCGTTATCGCCCGTCGCTTGGGCTCTCACCCCATCCCTCCATTATCCAGTACTGGATCATATCGGTGGAAGGCGAGTGGAGTATCTAGATTCCTCCCTCCATACTATCTCATAACCCATAGTCACCCTCTCCAACATAGAAGAACAAAGCCCACTCCCGCGGCCGCCACCTGAACCGGTGAAGACGAAAAGCAGCTTACTCCTTTTACAATCCGTAGTATCTATAGCAAATCCGCGTGATCAAACTCTCGCAAACACCATGATTGTTGTTTGACCACCATTCCAGACATGTCATATTTTGTAGCCATTCGCTCGGACCCATAAAATACTTAGGAGATACATGATCCTAGGAAATGCTCTCTAACAATGTGTTTAGGTTTTAGGCCGAAGTAGAGTGAGACTTCTATTTTTTTCATATTTTTTTTTGTGTTTGTTAGAGGGATAGGTCTATCCTACTTTTTATATTTGGTTGGACATATCCTCATTCTGTCTTAAGTCATCCTAGGAACCAAATACAAACCAAGCCGCAATAAGATCAACATTCAATTTATGAACTATATGCCTGCCTCTTCGAAACTAAAATTCTTCGTGCTAATTTTGTCAGACATTAGTAAACATGACATTTGTAGGCCACAAACTTTCTACTGAATTAGTATTCATCGTGACATCAAATAAAAATCTTTGATGAATTCGTTACCTCTAGCATTTACACGGCGGTAATAACTGATCACATAAAAACAATGTTCATGTCATCACCTAACCTAAAAACAGAATTTATGTGTGTATATATACACTCTACTAGTACTACATAGATATGAAAGCGTTTTCTTGTCACCTTACTTGAGAGAACGAAATCATGGCGATTTAAGCAACAAAGGGACAAATACTTTAATTACCTCCCGCACGGCGTACGGTGTGATTCCTCAGACAGTCCCACCGGCCCGCATCGCGCAGCCCGCCACCTCCCTCGCCTGCAACTGCAAGGCGGCAACCCACCTCGCAGGCGACGGCGAGCATCTCAACCACCTGCCGGCGGCGAGTCGTCGGCGAGCCGCGGTGAGCTCCTCCCCCTTTCTCCTGCGACTGCTCTCCTTTCTTCTTTTCCTCAAGCCCGGCCTCCTGGCACCGTTCCGCAACCACCTCCTATCCTACTCCAGATGCCGCCGCCTCCGCTCAGCCCAGCTTAGCGCACCGTGCAGATCCAGTGTCGGTTTCTTCCCTCTCTGTGTGATCTCTAGGAGCCACTTCCAGATCCACTCCTCTTCTCCCAGGACATGGTTACCCACTCGTGCTCCTCCTTCCCCTTTTCTTCAGATCGTTACCCTCCTTACCGAAACCACTGGTCTTCTGTGTTAGGATGCGGCAAGAAATGATCTTTATATAGCTAGGTCACTGTGGAATCGTGCCAATACTCTGGAGATAGTTGGAGGAAGAATTGTGTGATTCAAATGTAGCTATCATTCTCTCTTGTTGGTAGTACAGTGGAACCTATGCCAGAGTTGAATCACATTTTCTTCAAATAGCAAATTCTGAAATTAGCGTGTGCGCACATGGGAAAGTACATATGCTTCAACAGCTTCAAACTGAAGGAAATGAGGACGAAGAACAAGCCTAGGTAGAAAATTAACCAGAGGGCAAGCTGTGCTAGTTAAGAGCTTATTGCTAGTCATTATGCCCTTCCATGTGTCCTAAATTTGAGGCTTCTTTCTGATATGTTAAGCAATTTAACTTATCACTGTTTCATTTTAAATAGTAAAGTGTACCTGTGTATTGGGTTTTCTGGGAAATAGCATGACCTGATTTCCTTGTTGTTTTATCCGTGTCAGTGTTAGCTGCATACAGGTTCTTCTGCGTACTGGCTGAACTGCTCTGGTTAATTTTTGTGCTGGTGCTCTGTTATCTACTACATCCGTGCACATATAATATAACAAATCACTTCACTTTCTGCAGTTGAAGCTTGAATTCCTGAATTGCATGGCTTCATTCCTTTGGAGATTGTAATTCAGCAGGCGGTGAATTGAACTTGAGAAAATAGAGATGAGTTCTCTGAAGAAATCCGACAAGAAAGCTGCCCTTGATTTGCAGCATGGAGTTTCAATGTTACTACATCAGTTGGAATCATCATGGTCAACAAAGCTTTAATGGCTACTCATGGATTTAGTTTTGGTATGTCTGTGGTTTAGCAAAAACTTATTTATCCAATCTCTAACGGATCTGTTTCTTCTATTTATGACTTTGGATTGGTGCTTTCTTGTGCTGTATCTTCTTATGCATCTGCCAGAGTTCAAACAAAACAAATTAGTCTTATCCTGTTTTGGTTTTCCTAGAAAAAAGTGAGTGAGGCAGGGAGAGCCCTTGATATGAATGTTGTATGCTCTTATTTCATTAAGTCTTATTTCAAACGACAATTTTACACCAAAAAAATATTTTATTCACATTTTCCTTTGTTAATGAGTGAAGATTAATTGTCAACCAAATTTAAAAATGCTCCAACTAGCAGATGCTCTGCTAAACCTAAAACAGCAAAGTCCATGTCTGGCTACTAAGATTAAACTTCCTTGGCATAAATTGGTAGTGTGTCTTTTGATGGTTAATGGCCTCTATGTTAGCGATAGAGCATGTTAGCTAATTGCAGGTTCTACCATATTTCTCAACAAACTTTGGATGGAACTTGGATATATCTCTTCCTTGCCATTAACTACATTTTCTTCTCTGCAGCCACGACTTTAACCGGGCTTCATTTTGTGACTACCACCTTGATGACTATCGTATTTCGTTGGTTAGGCTTGAGCCAGCCTTCCCACTTGCCAGTAGCAGATCTTATTAAATTTGTCATATTTTCAAACTTGTCGATTGTTGGGATGAATGTGAGCTTGATGTGGAACTCTGTGGGCTTCTACCAGGTTAGTGTGTCTTTAGTACCTATCCTCTGGGACTTTGAATTGTTAACAATTAAATCCATTCTGTTCCCTTCTTCAGATAGCAAAGCTGTGCATGATACCTGCATCATGTCTTCTGGAGGTTGTCTTTGATCATGTACATTATTCCCGGGACACAAAGCTGAGCATAATGGTTGTGCTTATAGGAGTTGCAGTCTGCACAGTCACTGATGTCAGTGTGAATGCAAGAGGTCTAATTGCGGCTGTTATAGCTGTTTGGAGCACAGCTTTGCAACAATATGTAAGTTTGGCCAGCTTAGTGTATTCATTTATTATATGCTGAACCAACACTAAAAGATTGCTTGTCTGCTTCTGTTTGCAACAATCAATAAGTTTTTTTTTCATACTTCAAACCTTTTCAAAGGACAAAACATAGAGATATGGCTTATGGCATGATAATTAAAGTGATGCCTGCTCGCTGCAAAGTTATATATAAATAGCAGTTATTGGATCATTCGTTTGCGTTGCTGCTGCTTTAGAATGTAGCTCTTCTGTTTAGACATTAGGATATAGCTACTCTAGATTTTTTTTAAAAAAAAATCATATATGGCTACTCATCATGCCAGTACTTGGTATTTGCCAGTTTTTGAACTGTACGGCTTGTTACAATGTCCTTGTTATATTAATGTTTATTCTTTACAAGTTATCGCTCCAGTTCCCAGAAATGGAACATATAATCTCATTTAATATCATAACTTTGTCATTTTCAACTATTTGATTGCCCTTGCTGCCTTACATTTTCAGCAATAGTTCTATTAGCTCTGCTTGTGTACTTTGATCCTGTCATATACCTTATTAAAAAGGCTGCAATCTTTATTTATGTTCTACTTGTTTTGCAGTATGTTCATTTTCTCCAGAGGAAGTACTCACTGAACTCATTCAACCTCCTAGGCCACACTGCTCCAGCCCAGGCAGGATCCCTCCTGCTAGTGGGACCATTCGTAGATTTCTTGCTGACAGGCAAAAGGGTGGATCACTTCAATTTCTCAACTCTTTCTGTGGTAAGGGACATTTCATGACAATGTTTTTATTTCTGTGATCATATGGCAATTTATGCTGCTGCTTCTCTATGAATAATTCGTCTTCCTGTTTTTTTAGATATAAAACTGTGATTATTCTGCATTTAGCTGGTTGAAAATTGCATTGGTGCCCATTTGATGGTTTTAATATGGCTGAATTTCTTCTATCTTTCTTCTTGGCCTGTTAGCAATAACTTTCTAGCAACTCTGGTTTTATTCAATTGTTATCCGTCACTGCACAAGAAATTTGGATTTGAATCTCATCCTTACCATATTATTTCTCTCATTATGCAGTTTTTCCTCACGCTCTCATGTTTCATTGCCATTGGTGTCAATTTGAGCCAATTCATCTGCATTGGCCGGTTTTCTGCTGTATCCTTCCAAGTCCTGGGCCACATGAAGACCGTTCTTGTTCTGTCCCTTGGGTTTCTCTTCTTTGGGAAGGAGGGCCTGAATCTTCAGGTAGTTCTTGGGATGATCCTCGCTGTTCTTGGAATGATATGGTACGGGAATGCGTCAGCTAAACCAGGTGGCAAAGAGAGGCGTAGTGTACTGCCAGTGAGGTCTGGAAGTCTTAAGGGAAGTTCAGAAGAAAAGGCCGGTGCTGATAAATAGTCTGGTTATTTCCTTTGAGGTTAAATTTCTATTGGATCAAGTATCATAGAGGTGGAAAGCTTTATGTTAACCTCAGAAGCTGAATTCTTCTTGTCTAGACACTCTTATAGTTACAGGTATACAGTATGGCTTCATTTTTTGGCGCTCTGAATCATTTGCAGCGAGGGAAATGACAGATGTTTTACAGGACTTGAAAACGAATTTTATCAAATATAGTGTAATTGTTTGCGAAACATTGACATCAGCAATTCTTGTGAATTTGTGCTGAGGCTAGTACCCTTCGTGTCTACTCATTCAACTCATGAACTTGCCTTGGTCTTTTGCTCTACTATAGCTGATTGCTGAATGTTCATGACACATTAGATGAATTGTATGTTATCAAGGCAAATTATATGATTTAACAATCGGTTTAGTTGGTTGTATGAAATGATCCGAGATCTATATGATTTTCTGTTTGGTTTGATCTAGGCAGAGGTGAGAACTGAGATGTGGTTGCAGGAAATTTGCTTTTTCCTTTTATTTTTTTTCCTTTTTTTTCTTTCAAAATTATCAGCTTTAATCTGTTTGGTCTTCACTTCTTAGTTAACCTTTTCAACACCTCCATCTTTATTGTTTCATTGTCCATGCTGTTACTGCCTTTCATTGCATCGAGCTCATCTCATCGGCAGTATCAAGAACAAGACTGAGCTCTATGTCATTGTTGGCCACCCGACTCGGGTGATCGAGTGTTACAAGATGCAAAATTGCCCATCTACCGAAGCCTGCATCCCACTTATCCCTGTCTGAGCCGTTGGTGGCTTGTGCCTGCTCACATCGGCTGCGTGTACCAGCGGCGTCAAGGCTGCTCGCAATCTTTAATGCCGAACCAGCATCAGATCACTGCTTGCTTCTTGGACGAGCGGTGATCGATGATACACTGGGTAGCGAGCTCATATTGACTCCAGTGATAGGCACATGACAGCAGCTAGAGGCCCACAGAACAGATCAGCGGTCCACTTTCTCTTTCATTCTGTTCCGGGCTGTGTATCTGTTGTTAGACATACATGTAGCATTGCAAACTAGCTAATAACGAGTACTAGTGATTTGCGCGCGCCCATGCGCGCTGCTGAATTTGTAAATGCGAGATAAATCAATGATAAAGTTGTTATAAAATAAAGAGATACATTTTAACAATAGCAGCCAATTTGCCATATGGTAAGCGACTTGCAACAACCATGTAGATGATTATTGTCTATGGATCTTCACGTGAAGAATGAATAGAATTAGAGGCTTGATATTTTGAAATGATAATGCAAGTCCTGCAGCCTGATAACATTAAACTATTGAATCTAAATAAGCTATGTTAGTGTTCGGTATTGCAATGATGATAATGCAAGTTCTGCAGCCTGATAACATCAAGCTATTGAATCTAAATAAGATATGTTAGTGTTCAGTATGGCAATGCAAGTAAATAGTCCTACAAGCACAGACTTTTTAACCCAAAAAGAAAAAAAGAAACAACCCTGTCAAGTATTCTTGCATGAGCAAAAATGCTGTTGTCATATCGGTCACCTGAGCTCACCAATTTCATAAGAAAGTTTTTGTCAGTTGTAAATGGAAAAAACATAGTTGTTTCATGACAGGGATAAAAAATGAAGCCTGAGAGTAAATAATTACCTCACAACTATAGCATCACACAAAATGATCAAATCAGTGGAAAATCAGATTTTGGCTTGGCACTTGGAAGAACAGGTGCATCATTAATGCAAAACTGCAATGTTATATGATGGTTACTTATTTTACTTTGTAGTTTGATTAAAGAAATAAAAATCTTCCTTAAGACATTCTATGAACCATAAAGCTGGGTTGTAGGACATGTGAGGCACAAAGACAATTTCTCAGATGACGTAGCAAGTGCACAACATGGGGGCGTACCCAGTGCCATAGGCTCCGGCACTGCACGGGGTCTGGGGAAAGGATGTATGCGCACAGTCTTACTTGCACAAAGTGCAGAGATTGGGGCTCGAACCCTGGACCTTCCGGTTACAGACGGTAAGGCACTACCGCTGCACCAGGGCCGCCCTTCAGCAAATACATCGCATGGCTGGTACAAATCCAGAAGTAGGAGTATTTTCTAATGAAATGAAGTATTTAACCCTTTTTATGCACACATGTAAAATGAAATTATAAAAATTAGTAGCATTTGGCATTAGTCATCTCACAACTATATGGTTATCAATTGCACTCACAGAAAAAGGCATGGACTTTTTATGAGTGCGTGGTGTCGTAAATGTCGCTTAAAATAGGCCCACATACATTTTTCCATTGTTTTTGTGATTCAGCAAGTCATCCGTGGCAATCTTGAAGAGTGAAGATTGATAGTGCCACTCAGGAGCTTAGTGGCAGAGTGCTTTGGTTTAGCTGGTCCGTGACTGTAGTGCTAGTGTTGTTTCCAATCCTGAAGCCATCGGCAATATTCCATCACAAATCCCCCTACTTCAAAACAACTCAATTGAAAATACTTGCCTTTGGGATATGAATAGATTTTTAGTCAAGTGTTGAAGACACAACATAGGTATACAGAAACTACATGGTGGATTTGAAAAAGCTCAACTACTTATTTAATCATGAATCGTCTGAAAATGTCGACCATGCAAAATAAGTTATTTTAGTCAAGATATCCTATGTATCATCACTGGAAACTTTTTTTTATAGGGGGGGGGGGTGCACTAATAAATAAGAAATTTATTGGAGCGAATTTGGTATCTTGGCACAAAGCTGAACAGTTTCATAAAAGGTTTACACATGATTGATTCTGACATAATAAAACCTTACCTACCAAATAATACAGTAGTGGTGATATGTAGTCTGAACATGTATTCTGCACCTATGTAGTCCCAACTGCAAAATGATAAAAGTCAAACAGAACATAAACCTTTAGTTGGTAAATATATGTCATCACAAAAACAATCATAAGCAGGACATGAGGTATTAGTCATATATGATGTTCGCAATAGACAGAGAAGTATGTAAAGGAATATAGAATGGTGTGGAAATAGTTTCCTTTTATTCATATTGGAGAGTTAGGATTTACAGTGGAGAAAAGGGGGCAATTATTATAAATTTGTTTGCTTTCATTCGGTAATCGAAAAAAGCATTATTGGCAAGATTTTTTTTAAAAAAATAAAAAGTGCAACCTACAATGAAAATAAGCCAAGGATCATTACTATGTACATAATGTAAGCATCACCATGTTTTACGTAGGCGTCATCTGTTTTTTTCTAAAAAAAATTCTAAAGCAAAAAAAAACATTCTAAAGCAAAACACGGTGCAGTTTTTTTTGGTTCTTTTCAACTGCGGTTAAATCTTGACATGCTTACCTGTGGTTCTAAATCTGTTGTGCATGAAATTCACACCGCAATACTTTGAACTACACGTACTAAGCTAGAATAAGAAAATAAGTCATCTACAGTTTACTGCAAAGTGCAAACACTAGCTGTAGTTGTCTGTCTACTTAGTGCTGCTTTGACTAATTGCTATCTCTCAAAAAAGGAGGTTCATATACATCAGTTCAAATTTGTTCCAAGCTGGCTCTATTATACAGTTTAAATTTTATGCCCATGCTGTAGCTCTGATCAATCACATATCAAATGTACCACTAGACAAATCTTTCCCAGGGTTTCAGCTCCAATATCACATAAATAGTGTTTGTACGATACTGAAAGCGCCGAATGATGCAGCTGAACTTAAGATGCAGTTAGCTTAGGCATGACGCACAGACCTAATACCTAACTGAAATGTCGTTGAAGCTACAGCTTCCTTAAGGATTTAAACAGCTAAAGACGAATCTAGGTACCTAGAGTGAACAATTTCTAAAAAATGAGGTTTATCTGAAACACGCTGGCAACTTGATGCGATTAGCTGGTCCTTCTTTGTGAGAACCAGATAACAACGACAAAGAAGCCCAGCAGCACCTGAAACGTGGCCACCACATCAGAATGGTAGACGAACAAAATCAAATCATGAAAAGGATCCCGAAATCTATTCGACTTGGTAAGTGGAGAAGGACATCCAAAGTAAAAGAAGTCTCGAAACCATGAAACCAAAGAAAAAATCCCCAATGTCAAAACCCTAAACATCATCGTCCAAAGCAGGTCTACAAATCGAATGAGGTGCCCGAGTTCTTCCGTTCTGTTGAAGAAACATTGAAATAGGGAGAAAAATCAACGCCCAAATCGTAGGCTACATGACATGGAGAGGGAGACCTGCGTGGATGAATGACGGCCGTCCGGAGGAGGAGCGACTTCTTTCCTTTTCATTTGAAACCAGAACAGCTCCTTTGACTAGACAAAAATAGTGGAAACATGACGTACACGAAAAATCAGATTGGAGAGGCAGACCTGCCCAGGCGCGGCATGGACCGTCGGAGGCTTCCCCTTCCTGCCTCGTCGATCTCTGCGCGGACCATGGCCGTGTGGCGGGCGGCGTCCAACCGCGCATCAGTGTTCCGCTGTACGGCAGAGGTGGGCAAGGGACGGAGGGCAGCCGGCAGCGTGGATGGAGGGATGGGCTGCTGCGGCGCGGCGCGGCTGCCGAGGCTGGGGTGGATCCCGAGCTTGGCCCAGCGCATCCTCGCTTCGCTTGTCTGCCGGGACAGGTTGCGCTCGCTGCTGGTCGACCGCCGTCGGATTCCGCCGTGTGCAGTCGCTGGCCGCCCAAGCGCCGTGATGCGCCTCGCGCTTGCCCGCGCGCGCCCGTTGCCGCCACGGGAGCCTGCCTGCGCGCCGTCGCCGTTGCTGCCGGATTCCCACCGAGCGACGGCGGGTGACGGAGGCGAAAAAGAGGAAGAGCCAAGGATTGGTTTCATCTTCTTTTACCCGTGTCTTCCCGAGAAGAGGCAGGACGACTCGAGAGGTCTCCAGTGAGTGCGCCGAGGACACGTGCGTGGACGCGAAAATAGAATATCGGGTTGCCCGTGCATCATCGGTGACTGATCGGTGGGACATGTAGCTAGCGTGGTGAAAACCTGGACGTAAATTTAACCGACCTCGGATAGAAATCGGAAGGTGAATTTTTTTACTGCTGTCTGGACAGGTGCACCCGCCGGGTAGAGCGCCGCGTTTCATAAGGAGGAATAAGACAAACGATTCAGCTCTAACAAATCATGCTATAAACTTAGTAGACTTCACACATAACAGATGAACGTGCCAGAGCAATATCAGCATAATTTCTTTCCACAAGATCGGTCAGAAACCACAAAAGCACCAGGAAAGTATTAAGTATGACTTCGCATAGAACGAGACCAGCCCCTGCCATTCTTTCAGTTGAAATTTTGGACGGCAAGATTGATGGTAAAACGGAATTGAGATCTCGAAGTCACATTCCTGTTTGCTCACAAAATACTACAAACCAATAATATCAGTGAAACAAATCCAAATCTCGCTTCATCAAAGGATGAGTAAGTTCTTTTTTGACCTAAAGTTAAGAAGAAAAAAACATGTTACCTTACATGGAAATAGAAAAAAAAAATCACGTAGCAGGCTTCAGAGCAATGTGGCACATGCCTACATAGTCTCTTCAATACACTCCTTTACCAACTAGGCTATGATTTATTCTTTATGTTCCTCAGCAAACAAAAAAATAGAAGCTTAAATCAATGGCCAAAGAAAAGGTCCAAAAAGAAATAGCATAATATGTGATGTTCTGCACTTAGAAAAATTTCCACGTGGTACAGTAAGATTTCAAGTAAACATACTTTTGCATGCAGTATATGTATCAAGCTGGAAGCCTGATATCACATTTCTACTAGACCCCTTGAAAAAAAATTAAGAAAGCAAGTAATTGTCACGTTTCTGATAGCCCAAAACCCATCTCACTAAAGTAGATTATTTTCATGATCTTTGAAACCTAGAAGCAGCCGATGACTCAATATAATATAAGTAGAATGATAAAGGTATACGGGCATTGCAAAGAGATACATATGAGTTCTGCTGGAGCAATATACAGCTGTCTCTTAGTTGAAACTGATATCTGACATGATCATCGGACTGTACAGATACTGATGTATACAGGTGAAGAACCAACCACAAACAATACAGGAACAAGTCACCGGAATGGGAACTAGCATAAACTGAGGAATATGCACCAAAACATAGTATACAATCTTGTAGCACAATCAAGGTCAAGGCCCACAAAATTGTTTAGAACAAGCAAAACATGGTCCATGTGTACGCTCAAACACAGATCAATGTGAGCAACAGAGCAATTTACATACAATTTTGAAGTCAATTTTATTTCCGCAAATATCTAACACATGTAGACACATGTCATCATGACATAAGCTATAAGTAACACAAGTCAAAATAGAATTCTCACACAACAAAAGAACCACATATTAGCTTGAACTAAGTCAATTATTTCTATTCTGTGTGCTAAGCTCAAATGTAACAGGTGAGCACCTTAAGAATGAACTGCAACTGTGCAAGGCCAACTTGGATGTGCAAAATTGGTTTTCATGGCAACAATGTGATAAACTGTTACTACTCTTCCAAAAAAAAAAAATCAAAAGCGTGTCCATACACTTATAATATTTCTAGGGGTCTCACCTAGATTTACTTTGACCGTGCAGAACATTAAGGATGAGGCACATTTGTGGTGTATGTCAGGGGCCAAAGGTATTAGAAGCATATGGCCATAGGTTTCATGTTTAGGATGCTGCCCATAGCTCTCATAATGTTGCGATACTTGTGTATTAGAACCTTTCCTTAATGGGCATGTATGAGTCTTCTTCGACTCTTCTTCTTAATATAATGGGGTGTAGATCACCTGCGTGTCACAGGAGAAAAACTGATCTGGTTTAAACAACCAATTTAAGATTGATGAATCAACTGCAAAAATCTGAAAATAGACTCACCAAAGGGTTAACATATGGTATGCCGTATGAAGCAACCAGGTGATCAAAAGCTACGAAGAAATATAAAATACATATTGGTCTCCATAAATAAAAACCAGATGCTAAGATGGTCCTGGGTATTCTCTAAAAATTGCAAAGGCTTTCTGATCATGAGTGCTTAAGGCTATCACATCTATTGGAGAAGATAATAATTGTGCCATACAGGGTTCTAAAATAGAAAGCTATAGGTTCACTGTAGCCAATGATAACTTTGCTATAGCTAGCTAGCTAATTGTGCGGTACATGCCGCTGTACATGGCATGGTGTATTTTGCCACCTTGTCACTAGGCCACTACAAACACTATTAAAGACCTCGGTGCCACAGGAATTCATTCATGAGCCAACTTCTTCAGAGAACCAATGGCATGGTTATTGTCTGGGAGTAAAAGTTGTATACAAACAAAAAATAGGTGCATATCAACATTGTCACCGGTGTGTGAAATGACAGCATCACAAGCTTCAACCTAACATAATACTCAGGAAAATTTTGCTACCACACCGTAGGACGTATAAACTTCACAAATCATGGTGGGGCTACAACACCTATCACCAGGCATTTTGCCTCCCATCAAAAGGGAACACATGGTGTCAACTATACGTGCAATACCCCGAAGAGAGCAAAAACTGTACATACAACATTGTCACGTTCTCTTTTCCTCATCTGAATCATGTACCATCCCAGCAAGATTTAGAAGATCAAGAGAGCTGCAAAGGCATCTACTTCACCAAGGTCGGTAGTGTTCAGCAATGAGCACCGAGGCATGAAAAATACCTCTCCTCATGCGTTGATGAACCAAGAAGCCACCACCAGCTGGCCACTACCTAAATCCATCAATAGCAGCTGCCACATCCTCTAGTCCGAATTGACGGCCCCCCAACCGCACCTCCTTACACCTTGCCGCAAAATAGAACAGCAGCCACACCACCATGAAGTAGACCTCGGCAATTGCATGGAGAAATCCACCAAGAACCTTTCCACCAAATGTCACCATGATGAGACGGCCCATGCTGCCACACACTACTGTCTCCCAGCACTTGAGCAATGTGGCATCAGTTGCCATCAGAGACACAAGATAGCACCCTTCCTTTACAGCATTTCGCCCAGGTGGCCGAGGATCACGGTCCATGACAACCACCCATGGAACCACAGTGAACAACACAGAGATGACTGCATCAAGGACGGCCCAAGCAACGAAGAAACCATCGAGCTCTGGGCCTGCAACTGCGGCAGCAAGCCACGGATTGACGGATGCAGAGAATGGCATGAGCTTGGCGACCACAAAGAGCCTGAAAAGTTGGGCCTGGTCATGCACATCGGCGAAGAACCAGAGGCAGAGCATCTGGACAACGGCATCCCGCGTTGCCCAACGGAGGAACGCGAACCCCGTGAGCCGCCTAGCACCCCTGGCGGCGCCAGCAAGGAGGAACCCTCGCCGCCGCCCCTGCACTTGCCGCCCCGCGACGGACACAAACACTGCGCCCAGCGCGGCGGAGTGCACGGCGATGTACCCGAGGATCGCGAGAACGTGTGCGGAGGAGAGCAGCGCGAGGAGGTTGATGATGGCCGCCGCGTCGCGCCGGGTCAAGTCGAGCAAGCGGAGCTCGTTGCCCCGCGGCACAGCGGGCTTCGGCGGCGCCGTCTCGTTGTGGACGGTGAGGAAGAAGGGGGAGCCAGAGGCGGGGATCGGGTTGGGGAGTGGCACGGGGTAGGGTTTGGGCGCCAAGGAGTTGGATGTGAATAGGACACGGTGGTAGGAGGCGTTGCGGCGTCGGGAGGGGGCGGAGGCC
Source organism: Digitaria exilis (assembly GCA_015342445.1). Lineage (NCBI taxonomy): Eukaryota > Viridiplantae > Streptophyta > Magnoliopsida > Poales > Poaceae > Digitaria > Digitaria exilis. The sequence goes on from JACEFO010000237.1 coordinate 16,670, forward strand.
GCGGGATCGAGGGGCCTACCAGGACATCGTCGTCGGAGAGAGAGGACGACGGCGAGGTGAACGGGGAGCGGCGCCGCGGGAGATGGTGCGGGGGAGGGGGCGGCGATGGCGGGGCGGGAGGGGAGAGGCGAGCGAGGAGGGAGCGGAGGGCCGGGTCGCGGTCGGCGAAGGAGGCGAGGCGGAGCGTGCCGGCGAGGAGCGCGGAGCGGAAGAAGAGGAGGAGGAGCGCCGCGAGGAGGAGCGGCGGGAGCGACGCCGGGTGGAGGAGGTGCCCCGCCGCGCGGCGCAGTATACGGCCGCCCGTGCGCGCGTCCAGGCCAGCCGGAGGAGGAGGCGGTGCGGGTGCTGGCGCGGCGGCGGCGGCGGCCGGCATGGCGAGTCGCGGGCTCGCGGCGGTGGATCGGCGAGGTGAGGGAATGGGGAATTTGGGTACGCGTTGGTTGACGCGCGCATGCGACGGAGGAGACCGGAGATTTGGGTTTGGGCTTGGTCTTGGGCTTGATGTTTGCCTTTCTTGGGCCTTTTGAGAGCAAAACTTGGGCTGTTTTAGACTCTTGCAAGGGCCTGTTCCATCTAATCTATAAAGCCTAAAAAAATCTAATAATCTATAAGCTGAAACAAACATCAATAGCATTATAGATGATGAAAATTCCTGCCAGACTATTATAATTCAATAGTCCCCACTTCTCTAGCTTATATATTGTAAAATAGATTATATAAGTTGGGGTGGAAAACAAACATAGCCAAACCTGATAAATGAATTTTGCTGGTGAAGTCGACGTCGAATTGGTCGATCGTTGGAGATGAAGATTAGAGCATCTTCAGTAGAGGTCTCTATCTAAGTCTCTACTCTAAATTTTAGGAGGGGAGAAAAAAACTTCAGCGGGGATCGTAAATGGGATTATATTTTTTATGCTCTACTAAAATCTGATCCAAGAGAAATATGACCCTCCTATCCACCATTCTATCCATGGGCTCCACCAATTTTTATTATTTTTATTTTTCTTTCAAATCTGAAATAGTGTGTTTCACAGGGAATGGAGCCCATATAGAGACTCACACTGGAGTTGAGAGCAAAATTAGGCTCTTTTACAACTAGACTCGTAAAATAGAATTTAGGAACCCAATTTAACTACTTCCGCTGGAGATGCTCTTATAGCGCCTCACCTCAAGCCCTCTTAAGACTTCCTGTCATTTTGGGGGCTCCAATCCACGTTGGTTGATTCTTCCTTGGTTTTTGGTCCACGACTGCCAAAGAGAGCAGTACTCCCTCCGTCTCTAAAACGTGTCGCCGTTGGTGTGCATGCTACAAGTTTGACTTGATTTGTAGAAAATACGTGCAATATTTAAGTGTCCAAATAATTTTTATAAAAAAACTGGATGTGAATAGCTCTAATAGTATTCATATTATCATATAAAATTTAATATATTTTTATAAATATTTGGCCGTATGTTTTCTTGGAAGCGAGAAAGACACTCTTTTAGGACGGAGGGGTAGACGGTAGTGTTTCATACCAATGCATGCATTATAATCATCATCTATTCCTTTCCGTTATTTTAAAGAAAAAAAATGTATGTACATGTAGGAGTCGTGCAAACCGTCGGCCGTGTAGGACCTCCTCCGGCTCCTCGGCCTGCATCAAGAATCGAGCCCATCTACGGTTCACCCCCATCAGGAATCGACACAGCGGGCGCCAGAGTCACGGGCAGTTATATACAGTTCTGTACCAATGCTGTGGCTAACGTCAGTTTGTAAAGTAGGTAACCTATATTATTTGTTCCTATTTTCTTGGCTTTTTTACTTAATGATCTCTGAATTGTTCACTTCGTAAGTATACTGTTTCGACAGGTTGTTAATATATCGAGGCTAAGACAAAATCTTTTGCCATAATTCAAATATGCACTGATACAAAGTGATGCCAAACAATATTTGTGTATATTAGACATGTTTGGATTGGGGGCAAATATGGCAAATCTGCCCTAATTTACCTCCAAAGCTCCCAAACACCACGTATGGGGTACCTAGATTAGGGGTCTCCTAATGTAGAAGGTAATCACCCTAAGAATACCAAGTAAAGAATCCTACCGTTGGTCTAACACATGCAATGCAGATTTAACAACAAGGCTCACGACCCGATCAAGGGAAATGGCCCGACTGAGACCTGGTGCGAGGGCCCTCACGAGCGCCCCACAGCCTCCATCCCGCTCGAGGGTATCGACCACCCTCGAGCGGGGGCAATCTTCGTCTCGCACGAGACCTCCCTGTCGAGCCCTCCGAAAAGCCCTCGACACCGGGGGACTCCGCCTCGCCTGAGGCTCCCCCTCGATTCACGAGGGGACGCGCTCGCCTGCTCCTCTGACGGGCGTATTCAATGCTTCGTACGACGGCGTGGTGTGAGAGTCAAAAGGCAATCGCCGCCCCCACGCCGCCCGGGGTCATTTTCGTCTGCTCCGTCCACTGCGTGACCAACTCCCGATACGGCGTGGGCGTGCGTTGCACTGTGCGGCCCGCACCGTGCCGTGACGTTGTGCCAACAACTCCCGCACCTTCTCCGGTGGGGGAACTGAAAGGACCGTTGTGATGCCTAGAGGGAGAGTGAATAGGCGCTTCTTCAAATTTCCTGAAAAAATACTTAGCAGCGGTAAAGTTCTTTAGAACTTCCGAAGCTCTTAGGAAGTTCCGAAGCAACGGAACTTCCAAAGCTCTACGGAATTTCCGATAACAGATGTGTTCTTCACAAAATTCAAAATCTAAAGCGAAATCAGAAATTCTGTATGAATCAAAAGTTGCGCAATGATGCCAGGAGATGATACAATATGATCTTATCAAGCGGAACAACTTGTAGAGATATATCGGGTCAAATAAAGGTCTAGACCTAGATAAACAATATGAACATGTATGAACAACAAGAACAATAAGTAAATGGACAAGAGACAAGTATTTATTTCCGAAATTCACTCCCACTAAGGAAGCTACGTCTCTGTTGAGGAGCTCACAAAGTGCAAGGTTGTCAACTAACCTTTTCCTCCCTCAAATCAACCACAAAGAAAGTTTGAGTCACTTACTAGATTTTCCACGAAGGAATGGGTAATACAAACTTCCCGGGGAGCTCACAATCCGTTGAGCACTCCACGGGCGACGCCAAATTGTCTAGGAGCAAGCTCCAAGAGTAATGAACGCGATTCAATCACCGGAGATGCTTCAAGTGCTGAAGAGACCAAAGTTTTGCTTTCCTCAACTCAAATCTCAAGGCTCTCAACTCAATCTTGCTTTATCCCAAGCTCTAGCTCAAAGAGGGTGAAGGAATGACTCAAGAGAAGGTTTGGGAAGAGAGGAGAGAGCTTGAGAAAGTGTGTAGTTCGAATGGGGTCGGCGGCTAATGAAGGAGGGATGAGGGGGTATTTGTACCCGCTCCTCCAAAACTAGCCGTTATGTGCTGTCTAAGTGTCTGTCTGAACTTCCGATGAGCTTAGGAACTTCCGAAGAATAAATTTAATTCAAGTTGGGAAAAGGCTGAGCGACCCTGGCGGAAGTATTCCCAAACTTCCGAAGGTACCTGTCGGCACTTCCGAAGGTCTTAGGAACTTCCGACATGGAGCAGATTTTCAGGATAAGTGCAAGTGTGTTAGCCTTTGTGTCTCTCATAGGTTGTTATCATCACTACTAAGCACTTTTGAGCATCTCTAAGTAATTCTCCACATCCCTCTTAATAGTACGGATTTTCCTATACTCAATTTTAAAAAATGAAAAAAGATAAAGGATCTTCAATGAAGTATGGTCACCTTCCATTCTTTTAAAGAGGGACTTCCTTTCACCAAAATGTATCTCTTCTAGCTTTGAATCTTACAACATCTCAAATAATCTCATTAGCTCCTTAATTGCTTATGTCATCAACACCAAAACCCACATAGGGGGCCAAGTGCACTTTCAGGAACCCTCATCACAGCATGGGACGACCCTTGAATATGTGTACGTATCTGACCGGATGGCGACGACGGTCAGCTCCAACCCCTCGAATACCATCCCTTGACGGCCGCAATGGCTCGAATCATCAAGCAATGACTGCCATGCCGCCCACTGGAGCTGAAGCTGACTCGCGCGATCTACGCTCGGCATGGTGAATCGACAAAGAACGAAAGACATGTCCGGCGCCACGCCTCCAGTACAATGCCATTTAGGCTACTTTAGCTCCTGACGCACAACCATTCATGTAACTTCTCCTCCTCCTTGGGCTATAAAAGGGGGAGAGGAGGGGGCGAACCCAGACAGAGAGAGATACGACTCGAGCTCACACTCATCTCCACCGATACTGGCTTCCCTTCCTCTCTCGCCCACCTTATAAACCCCTACTACAAGCACCCTAGTGCAAGATACACGGTGCATTCACACTTCTTGCTTGACGTACGACCCCGTGGCTGGAACTAGGATTAACCCCGTGTCCTCGTGTTCATCTTGCATTACCATCGAGAGACGTGATCCGCAGCACGATTATTAGTTAGTGTCGGACCGCAAATCCGAGCACCGACACCATGGGTAATGTGAAGGGATAAATATTTTGCCCCCCTCAATTTCATTTGCCTCCCAAGAGATGCAAATTGGGGTAAATTAGGAGAGAAGGAGAAGGAGAAGGTGGGCATTAAATGTTTTGCCCATCATATTTACCCCTCCATCCAAACACTATAAGGAGTAAATTTGTGGAGGGTAAATGGAGAGGGGGCAAAACATTTGCTTTGCCTTAAAATTTACCCTTAGGAAACCAAACATGGCCATTGTCACATGTGAGCTGGTGCAAAAGGATGGCTTGCCTTTGAGCCTGACGCTGTTGGAAGATGGAGCGGCTGACGCACTCAGAGGCTGCTTGTGGGGAGATAAAATTTGTTGAAATAAAAGACTCTTAACAAGAGAAGGCTGTCGAGCATATGTTCAACATTGCAATGAGGACTCACCTCAAAAGGACATAGCGTATATCTAGATGCATAATGAAATATACGTATCTAATAAAGCTAAAAAGCATCTAATAAAACCAAACGAATTGTATTTTATGCTGAAGAGAATACTATACATTTTTCTTACAGCTCCAATTTCTTACCCACTGATTTTACTATATCCTTTGTATCACATACAATGGCGGATCCAGCGTGGGGGGCTGGAGCCTCCCTACCCCGGGAACACCATTGAAATAGAAGGGAAGGAGGAGGGAGAAGAAGCGGAAAGAATGGAGCAAGGAAGAAGAAAGGGGGTGCTGGAGGAAGGAGAAGGTAATAGAGCCCCCCAGCCCTCCCATCCTGCCTCCGCCACTTATCACATACGTTTCACACGTACGCCAGTGCTAGTATTTTTTTTTTTAACAATTGGATTAAACTTACATGAAACAGCCAAGCAATAAAACCGATGAAATAACCAGTACACCATCCACAGAAATTCATTTCGGTGATTTCCAGCATATCTGAAACCATGGCGGTGGAAGTTACAAACTTCAAAATAAACACAAGGATTGCTTTTCATCACACCTCAAAATGACCCGACGATAGAGCATCTACTGGACATTACATCATAGATGGGCAAAGGTACACATTGACAACAGCAGCCTGTCCTCATAAGTCTGTTTCAACATTAGCATCAGTCAAACTATGCTGTATGATACTTCCACTAATAAAAAGTGCCCTTCGCATGTTCTTCCCTTGAAAGTCCTAAATGCTGCAAGCACAGATCATGGATGAACTCTGGAACCACACTACAAGATAACAGTAAATTCCATGTGTTAAAAGAGCGCACGGAAGGAATCTGATCAATATAAACGAACAATCAAAGAATAAATTCTAAAAGTATTGATTATCTACTTTTCATATAACAGCACAAGCCATTATAAGATTGCAGCAGAACCTATAGCATATATCTATGGGCACAATATTTTAAGAAAGAATCTTAGATACTTCAAAATTATATCAAGGCTTCATTATACATTAGTGAACTTGACTGAAAACTGGAGCTGCCACGTAGAACATATCCAGTGCTATTTTAATGCCATAGTACCATCTCTATAATATGAAACCTAGACCCAAATTCAGCTACTAGTCCATAGATGCTCAATCCAATTTTTGACTATGCAAAATCAACATAATTCAGAGTTGTGCAGTAAATCAAGACCCAACAGGAAATATACACTCTTCTGACGAGAGCCTATGATCTTCAGAGTTCATTCTACTAGTAGTCTACTTCTGACGAGAACGGTAGAAGGTACAGCAAGTTCCAGACCCAATAATTCCCCTTGACCAAATCGGCACACACCAGCTATGATATTCTACCTAGCACCCAAATCTTTCCTCAATATTTCATCGATCTACATACATATGTTAATCTATACTATGTAGCTGGAAGTGATTTGTTACCAGGTAGCCGGATCTGAGAACTGAGGAGGCATCCAAGGCTGGGGCATCGACATCGGGCTATGTGCAGGGCTACTGAAGAAGGCACCGGCGCCGGCGCCGGCGGTGGGAGCACCGGTGAAGCGCGGCCAGTGGAACTCTGCTCCGCCGCAGGTGCAACTTTTCTCGTGTCCTTCTGCGGCGCCGCCGCCGCCATGCCCTTCCCCTTGCTACTGATGCTGCGCCCTTCCGAGATTGAGTTTGCAGCGCCCTTGCGCTCACGCGTGGCGGCTGCATCAAGCAGCTCCCGTGCAGCCGCTGCTGCTAGCTTCTCTTGCTGCCGCATGCTGCTTCTGCAGGATTCCGACGAGATTTGGGTGGATGTGGGAGGAAGAGATTTGAGAGCGGATGACAAAATATAGCGCGCGCGAGCTGGGGATGAGCGTGAGCGAGGGATTTGGTGCGCGTATTTGCCGCCATCCCGCGGAGAAAAATTACTCGCCGCGCAAAGGCATCCAAGGTGCCGTCGACGAACTCGTACAGCGGGCGCTAGGGATCGGCGAGTCACCTGGGAGCTTGAGCCCGAGCCGTCGCCGAACGAGAAGACGGCGAGCTTCTCTTTCTTCATTATTCGTGCCCATGTCGGACTCAACTGCACGCGTGGTATCAAGAAGACAGCTCTCTTGAGGCTCTCTAATGCAAGCAGACATATAGGGAATCAATTTTGATTGCGTTCAAAAGTGACGAAGGAATCTCAGGACAAGGTCGGCTGGTTGACATACTCAGGGCACAGAATTGAAAGCGTTATCTGTTTCATCATTTCCTTTTCGGTGAAAATCTGTCTTACTATTTCTCGGTTTTATGCAGATATAACCTTTCCTGTCACTGAATTCGTAACGTGGCATCGCCAATATTGCTAAACGTTTCTTCAAAGAAGAGATGAAATTATGGTGTTTTGTTGGAGCTTGAAAGCTTGAGTTAATTTTTGGTCATGCAGAAGACCTAGGAATACTAAGGTAAACTTTTGATCCTGGTTGGGTCGTTATCTACGCATAACAGGTGATTAGTTGATATGTTGTCTTGCAACCTTTCTCTTTCTCCTAGGCGAGATATGAGGGTTGCCTGGTATTGGACTTTCCCTATTTCCCTCTTAATATGAAAGATGTACAGCTCTCCTACACGTCTGAAAAAAAATGCTAAATATTTCTAATAGAATGAAATGTGTTTGATTAGTTCCAGAATAAGTCTAAATGCAACAAACAGTAACTCCATAGTTTTAATTTCAACACAAATGTGATTTATCCATGGAGTAGATGAGGCAATTTAAAGTGTCATAGGCAGGTGCTCTCGTCAATTCCTCATTCACAAATGGTTAGTATCAAAATGGATAGTGACCGCAGTGGTGCTTCTGAACTACAGTTTGGACAACAATGTTAGCAAAAAAGCAGCTGCGACCCTTATATTGACAAATTTAGAATCAACCTTTCACATGGAAATAAAACAAAAGTTGACACTACTCAGCAGCCTACCAATAATCTATGTGCAGTAAATTATGAAGTCTTCACTCACTGTCTAATGTCTATGTCTCCTCTGCTGTATCATTATGTAACATGCAGTTTACAATGCAGGTCATGAAGATGGGGATCATGGGACCACACGTGTGAAATAGATATACCAATTGCTTACCACACCCTATTTCACATCCATGAGACCATGAATCCAACCTCATTAATCTGAATCCAACGTCATAAATGCAGAATTTTATGAGTTGGCACACCAGAGAAGCTGAACATGTAGAAAGCACAACCAGGATACTTATGCCATCCAACCTTTGCTACGGTACCAGGCATTTAAAATGACTAATCATTTATATATACTACTCTGAAGCACAAAATGGCACGTGTACATGTCCAGCAGATGCATGACAAATGTGTCGGTATGTAGCTACACGGGTGCTTTCCAGATAATATATAACCATTCTTTACTTGAGACTACTGATTTTCTATGAAACCATTAAACATTTTAATTGTGCTGCTACAGCATTTAACTGTAGTTTAAAAAAAGGTTGGCTGGAACTAGCCAATGTATATTGTGCTTCATTTGGATCACAATTGATGATACCTTTGATCATGCAAAGCATGTGTTAACAATGCAAATAATCGAGAGGGGATCATGCAACCATACATCATGCAAACCTCAACAAACTGATCCAGTGTGACCAGCCAAGAGACATGAATCACGCTGATTAAGTTGAATAACACAAATGCATAATTTTAGGTGTCGGTAATGCCACGCACGGGCAAGTGATACTAACAGGAGCTCAATGTGTCCAAAACATGAAAAGAAAAAGATACTCAAATCAGCCATTTGAGTTACTGTCCACTAATATTGCCTCAACCCCTTGACCTTAATATATATGCCTTAATAAGACAGTGATTAAAAATTAATACTAGCGTTGCCTCCATGTATGCGCATAACGGATAATTATTCCAAGTGTGCAAAGGCATTGTTCGTTTCAGAGGCCGTCAAAGGTCTAGCCTTCATTGCATGACCCAATGAAGTGACATCTGCCCTTCAGAGTGCAGTTTGGATCCCACAAGATAGCCTCTGGATGGGTCTGTGAGTGTCTTGAGTGGAATGAAGTTGGACCATCCCCAGCTATTCTTTGCTGCGAGTGCAAACATGAAGCGACCTATATTGTGGACAAAGTAGGTTATAGATATATCCAAAAGAAGTAATAGTTATTGACTCTATGAGGCTGATAGGTAGATCTTATGGAGAGATGAACCTGTAACAGTGTAAGTGTTCCCCATTATTCTTGTTCAAGATGGATAGCCTCAGTCGATCATCATCCCGGACTCAAGAGGGAGCTTGTTAGATCACGAAGGTGTAAGTACAGGGAAAGAGAATTGGTGCTGTACTGGTCACCAAGTGGATGCATGTTGATGTGCCTGAAATGGAGCAAAAAAAAAAAAATTGCTGTTAGATTTTGCTTTTTTTAGGGACATAGCAATTATACTTGAGAGGCAAGAAAAGAAAGGAAGGAAGGATAATTCTAGGATCCCTTGGAAGGTGATGTTGTTGGAAGCCATGTGCCCATGTCAAGTGACAGTTAAAGAAGGTTAAAGCTTCCCAGAAGAGTAGATTTAATAGACTCGAATGAATCACACGGTTGTTAGAAATCATACAAGTGCGAGAGTGAGTTGTTCAGCTCCATAGATATAGATGACAACACTGGATATCTAAATGGGATATGGAATAATGCAAATATTTGAAGGACAGAGGAGTTTCTGTTGCATGAAGAAACCCACACATTATATTAGTACAACAGAAATATCCATTATAATGTTTGCGTCATGAATAGTTAGTTAATTACTAATACTTCTAGCCAAATATCACCTGAGTTGAATTCTACAATCACATATGTTTGCTATATGAACAACTTACACTAGAACAAATAAATGCATACCATTTTATGTCCGCCAACTTTAATACCCGAGAACAACTGGGAGCTTTCTGTCAAGGAAGTGTTCATGGTCCAGGTGTAGGTGCCTTTGAATGAAATCCCTTTTTCCTGGAGGAAGATGCTCTGAACTGTGATAGGCTTTTTGAAACCACAACAGGCTTGTTTTGAGAAGACATATCTGCCTTTAATATCCTCACACCAAAGACACAGCTATCGTCGACCCAGATATTCAGATGATTTCAGTAGTTCTTCAATTGGAATCAAGCATTTTTTCTCTGAATGTGTTTGCTTGACATGGAAGTGGTAGCTAGCTGCCCATAGATAAAGGTAGCAGCATGAGAAATATAGTCCTATAAATTTGTAAGCTACAAATAGCCCAAACACATTCAACCTTCTTATACCCATAGTTAACCATTTTAATTAGTTTAACGTGTACACATGACTAGCTTTTGTGAAGTGCAAACAGAATGGTCAAAATAGTAAGAGTAATGTTCTCCTCCCAATATTGGTCCAAGGATGCAATAATACGATGTCAAGTGAACGAATAGTACAAAATAAAAGTACAGAATTTGATAATACATAAACTCTATACATATTGATTTTCAGGGGTCAATTATTATATGATGCTCATTGCTTCCAAGTTCAAACTAAAGCTTATACAGCATTAAGGAATAATAACTCCCAGCTGTGATCAGATGACTATACTTGAAATAATAAGTTTAGGAACTACCTTTACATCCATGATAAGTCCCTTTTGAATTGTTGTACATTGACAACTCGAACACTGCATGCAAGGTGGAACCAGGCTTTAAGAATGTTTTGGTACACTGAAAAGGCGAGAGCAACATATGGAATCTCATCACCAGATTTTTTATGCATTGGGATCACTTGCAGAACCTGTTAAATAAATTAATGAGAAGATAAACAACTCAGACTAGAAGTCAAGTGAAAGAGTTTTTCTTTGGTGATGTGATCACTTTATGACTTCGCTAAAACATTATTTGTGACTACCTACATTCTAATTAATTTTGCCTCGAAATAATCTAATTAACATTTTCAATAGACAAATATTTTATGCCGTCAAACATACAAAGCAAATGAGACTCTGAGTGATGCATTGTGCCTGCTTGATATGGGTTCATTTTGTGATCTATGATACAATACCAACCTGATCCACAGCAGTCAAAAGAGCAGAATTAGCTTGATACAGCCCTTAAAGTAAAGCTGAGAACCGTAATCTTCACTTGAAAGCTGGATCCATGGGTACTTTCCCACAGTGCAGGAGCTGAAAAATTGTTACAAAAGTTGAGCAGAGTTTGAGAAAGAGAGAAAATGAAGAGATTTACGTGCTACAAGCAGATTAAGGTGGCATGACTGCAAGTCCCAAAATAACAAACGCCAACATAAAATTTCATGAAAGGAATGGGAAAGCAGCAGAAATAATTTTGTATTTACCTAGATGGAATATATTTCATTTGATTTATGATAAATGACTTCTCAGTTTACCTGATAAATTGTTACTTTGGCCTGTTGGCAAAACAGAACAAAAAACCACATGATACTGATTTTGCAAATCTTAGCACATAAACACACAATAGCTCGCTTAAGGTTCTTCACAGTGGGCCGGTTAGAGCATTGAATTCCGGAGTAGTTGAAACTCATCCCGACC
>JACEFO010000238.1:0-28250 GCA_015342445.1 Digitaria exilis
TCGAACTCATTGTTTGTCTCCGTGTGGCCGTCGGCTTTGGCACAACCACTAGATGCACCCGTCGCTGCCTCTTACACAACCGTTGAGTCATCACCCCTCGTTTTCAGAGGAGAAAAGACATCAAAAGTGGCTGGGTTGGATCATCTTGGACTAATTTTATCTGATATAGCCACAACAACAAAAATTAATCCACATTGCACAAGAAGCATGTGCTTCATTTCAAATTTTGGCCCAAGAATAGAGATATGGTTGAACTAGTCGGCATAATTAATGGATTATACGCAGGTTAAAGTGGTAACAAACATGTAGCAACACTAAATTGAAACTTTATAGACGGAACATTAAAATTTTCGTAAGGAACCAAAGTGGTAAGGCTCTACTCGAACCCCTACCTGTGTGCAACATCTTTAGAGTATTTTCACACATATTCTTTGCTCATTCACAACCGCCAACTGGTCCACGCCTAGTACAAAATAAAGGTTGATGGCTCAACAACCTACACTCGAATATGACATCTGATAATAATCAGTTTAGTGCAATAGAAACTGTAACCATCACTGCAAACATATGTAGTTAATGATGGGTTGTTTGAAGTCAGATCCATGAGTAATGATCTTGTCAACATTCGTTATACATAATTTGCTGCAACAATAGCAGCGATGAGCCATAGCTACTGTGAGCACCTGCATATAAATAGCCTTAAATGTTTGTCTCATAGGAATATGACGTGCTGTTCACATACTAACAAACTATAACATATTACCATCATTCAATAATTCAACTATGCATGAGGATGCAAAAACTGACGTGTAATCGTCGTAGTAAAACAGGTCGGATTTTATGAACACAAAAACATGCATCATCATTTGAGCTTACAACATTTTCATTATTGTAAATATAACTATCTCTAAATGTATTCGCAACTAATATGTGCTATATAGATGGGAAGAAAGATCACGTGAGAAATCAACATATAATAGTTAGCGTACAAATTGCAGGGCACACAATTTAGAATTTGTATTCTGTAGAAATAGGGTTGAAGGATGATTAATATAGTAGATGATTAACAACAAGCCATGATATATCTGAAACCTCATGCATTGTCAAAGCAGACAAAAATTCTGTAGGATTTCTCGATTTTTTTAGACTATATCCACCTAAGATCTTAGGTAGCTTCATGTTGATGCTTCAAAAGGAGCCTCCTATTAGTAACAATAATTTAGATACATGTTTAGTGGTTATTTTAGACTACTTTCATAGTGACAAAGGTGATAATTTATTAATAAAAGAGATAACAAAATCTAATTATTATTATATTGTTAGGTTTGTCGTAATGATGGTGAATGTTTCTTATTTTTGTAAAATATCTAGAAATTCTCTGTGTTTTGAAGAGTTCCACCTAGTATCATAGATGGATTCACGTGAGGCTTTTCAAAGAAAACCTCCATTAGTACAACATGTGCTCCGCTGTGGCTTCAGTTAGAAATTAGCTGATGGTATAATTAATGTATCTCACACTCTCCTTTACTATTAAATATAAGCATACAATAATCTAAATATAACTTTTATTATTATCTAATTGTAATAATTGTGATAGGTTCACCACACTTCCATATATTTTGAGTGTATTAACCTTAATATTTTGTTTGAGCTATGTGAACACATGTAATATATTCTTATCTCTATCCTCATACATGAAATATGTGACACACACCATGGTAGTATTTTGTTTGCAGCATCTAGCTTCAAAAATCTTTGTGCGGACACAATTTAACTAGTGTGTTGCAAAGAATTAAATATATGGTGTACAGAACTTTAGATTCTTATATGATTCTACTATAATTTAAGAATCTAAATTCAGATTTAGGTTATTTTACCTTTTAATAACGAATCTTTGTTAATTTTATAATATTCACGGATGTTAATTGATACTATATTTGTAATGAATAGATTGATAATTTACATAAATAGTTAGGGCTTGAATCATATTATTTTTTGATATAAATTGCAACCACCATACTAACAATTGTCATTTGAGTGCATATTGGTACACCAAGTTTTAAAATGCCTCATATTAGTACATAAGATTGACGGTGGGTGCAGATTCAACACTGTAAAATGTCAAATTAGTGCAATCACTGGCCAAATGGTGCATATTTAGATCGCAATGTTACAATGCGATGTATGGCTAACCACGGATACTATAGAGGTCGTATAAGCGTATTATGCAATTCTGGATCTCTTCTTAACAACATGACGCAAATAATTTTCATCTTTCCATCATAAATTTTTAATTTCATGCATTGGTATTTTCTTCTATTTCACATTTACATATATTTGTCATCCTCACAAGGATAAATTTTTTATAGATTAGTAAAACACCAAATGCTCATATAATCACACATCAACCAAATTTTCATACATGATAAATATAACCTTAGTCAACAATTAACTAACGACCTTTCTTATTAAAATACAATATATGTGCTAGCATTCTGAAGACCAAAATTATAGTTCAAATTAAAGAAAAATACATAAATAGGCCTAATTAAGCTTATAATGTTTCATATAAATTTTTGTTAAGTTGGAATGAGAAGAACTATTTTTTTTAGAAATAAAACAAAATATATCATATTTTTATATAATTGAATATATTTTATAATGTTTCATACAAATACACGTCAACGTAACCAATTTGGACTATGCATGCACTAAATTTACCAAGTTATTACACTAAGTCATGTAGTTTATAAGTTGTTGGACCAATGCGCACCAGGATGTTACGTTGTTGCATCTAAATTGAGCATTTCACATAGTTAGTGACCTACTTGCACGTAAGGTATGACAAAGGATGGTTGTATGGAGGGGTGCATTTATTCTATTTTTTTATATAGGCGGAGGTTTGTATTTGATACATGTTTGTTTTTAACCGATAGTCAGTAGGGAAAGCCGCCAACCAATTTTTTTTTGCGTAATTTTCTTTATTCCAAACCCAGTTCGCTCGGAAGAAAGTCGAACTTGAGTCTGCTAGGTGCTACTCAGGTTCTCTAACCACTAGAATGGAGGCCCTTTCACAATTTAGATACATGTTCGATGGTCACTATAGTTGTCTACTTTTAATAATGGCAGAGGTGAATGACTTTTTAGTAATCCAATGGCTAGTATTGTTTAGACTCGCCGATTGATGACCAGAAGTTCCTGATTTTATGACAATTTCTTAATTTATCTATTTTTTTAAGACTATCCACATAGGATCCTAGTGCCTTCATGTCCGGGCTTCAAAAGACCTCTTCAATTAGTAACTAGTAGTAATAGTAACCAAAATACATATTATGGGGTTATTTTAGTCTATTTCATAACGAAAAATCTTTAAAAAAGATAACGATCTGACTATTATGCGTGGTTTTATTGGGCTTTAATTTAAAAACGTTCAATTGGTACATTCGATCTGCCTGATTGTGATACAGCAAAAAAACAACTCCAAACGGACGCTCGGCAGCACATAGAGTGCACGTACTTATGGAAGCCATCAGTCACCCTCACCCCGGAAGCAGAGGGAGAAAGGCGGTCATGTGTTACCTACACGATATGGAAATCACTCTGAATTCATGGATACACAGGGTCTCTCAGGTTTCTTCACCTCGACACCGGAGATCCGGACACCGCCGCCACCACTGCCTACTACTCAGTTCATCCCCCTCCTCAAGACACACGCCTCCTTTACATAAAATACACGCTCCCCTCACTCTTCACGGGCCTGGGCCATTACACATTCACCACTGGTTGCCGTATACCCTGGAGTTGGGCCGCATCTCTCTGCTGGGCCTGGTCTTCGCCTCCTTTACTTCTGTGTTTCCCCCTCCTGAATGTGTAGCCCGCTCCAGGTTGCTGACATCCCTCCCTTCTTGAGTTCCAGCTTGTCCCCAAGCTGGTGCACATGGGAACTTCTCCAGCATCTCTTGTTCATCCACCCACGTCGCCATCGACTGTGGCCAACCATGCCAATGCACAAGAATTTGCTTAATCACCCTTCCAGCTCGTCGACACAACCGTCGATCCATAATAGCCCACAGGGAACCACAAAGAGTGTTCAAGATTAGGGATTGAGTGACTGACCTGATCTGACACCCCGCCGCGGGTTTGAGCTGGGACACATGGAATACTGGATGGATTGCACTCGTAGAAGGTAGCTTCAGTTCATAAGCGAATGAGTTGATTTGTTTGATCACCTGATATGGACCAAATACTTGAACGATAGCTTGAAACTACTTCTCCCCACCACTGAGTTCTGCACATATGGTTGTAATTTGACAAACACCATGTCTCCCACTTTGAAACTTCGTTCTAATCTCCTCTTGTCAGCCTGCACCATCATGTGTTGTTGTGCTCGATTTAAGGTGTTGCTGCACCAGCGCTGTCATCTTTCCCCTCTCATCCACCCATTCCTTCAGGTCCGGTCCAGAACATTGTTGTCCAGATTGAATGCCAAAATGCCTAGGAGTATGCCCATACAACACTTCAAACGGTGATGCTTTCACTGAGGAATGATAGCATGTATTGTACCAGAACTCTGCTAATGAAAGCCACTTCACCCATTGCTTAGGACACGCATGAACAAAACATCAAAGATATGTCTCCAAACACTGATTTACCCTTTTGGTTTGGCCATCAGACTGTGGATGGTAAGCGCTGCTCATATTCAAAGACGTACCAGATAACTTGAAAAGTTCCTGCCAAAAGTGGCTTGTGAAAATCTTGTCACGATCTGAAACTAATTGCATTGGCATCCCATGTAACTTATATACATTCTCCATATAAGCCTGCGCCACCGTGGATGCAGAAAATGGGTGAGACAAGGGTATAAAGTGTGCATACTTGGAGAATTTATCCACAACCACAAGAATGCAATTAAAGCTCTTGGATCTAGGCAATCCTTCAATGAAATCCAACGTTACGATCTGCCAGGCTTGATCTGGAACAGGAAGAGGCTTAGTAACCTGGGTACTTAACCCGTTCTGGTTAGCTTGGTTGCACACGCTGCCCTGCTCCACAAATTTTGTACCGATTGTTTCAATTTTGGCCAGGCAAACAACAATTTCACCCTTCTGTATGTTACAGGAAACCCAGAGTGTCCCCCTATTGCTGTAGAGTGCAAAGCCATAATAATCTTCTGCTGCAAACCATAATTGTCAGCCAGCCAAATTCGCCCCCTTGAATCTAATTATCCCATCCTGCAGGGAGAATGGACCTTTTGGTGAACACATAGACAGCTCAGCCAAGAGAGTTTTGGCTTGATTGTCCACGTTGTATCCCTGTATTACTTCATCCAACCATATCGGTTTCACCACTGATATAGCAAAGACATCCATCTTACTATCCTCAGGGTCTTGTTCCATGTTGGGCCTACGAGACAATGCATCAGCCACTTGATTATCCTTGCCCTTCTTGTAGATGATTTTAAATTGCAACCCCAATAGTTTGGTCAGGCCTTCTGTTGCCATGGTGTGGTTAGCCTCCGGTCATCAAGATGGATCAAACTTCGTTGATGAGTACATATCAAAAACTTCATTATGTTGCAGATAAGGTCTCCAATGTTCCACTGCAAACAAGATAGCAAGGCACTCCTTCTCATAAGTGGACAATCCTCGATTTCGTGGCCCCAACGCTTTACTGATGTAAGCAATAGGGTGTCCCTCCTGCTGCAGCACTGCCCCTATTCCTCTTTCACTAGCATCAGTCACCACCACAATTGTTTCTGGAAATCGGGCATAGCAGTACTGGGGCCTCCAGAAGTGCTTGTTTCAGTGTATCAAATGCCACTTGAGTATCATCATCCCATAAGAACAACTGTCCCTTCTTCAATAAGTTTGACAGTGGTTTGCTAATGATCCCAAAATTCCTCACAAACCGACGATAATACCCTGCCATACCAAGAAAACTGCTAACTTCCTTAACTGAACTAGGCACCGGCCACCTTTGCACAATCTGCACCTTCACAGGATCAGTTGACACTCCACCAGCACTGATTATATGTCCCAAGAATTCCAGACTGTCCTGAGCAAATGAGCACTTGGAGATCTTCAGGTGCAACTGATGGTGCTGCAGTAGTTCAAATACTTGGCGTAGATGTTGCACGTGCTCTTCCATGTTCTTGCTATACACCAAAATGTCATCTATAAATACCACCACACATTTTCTCAACAACGGGGCCAACACAAAGTTCATGAAAGCCTGAAAGCTGGCTGGTGCTCCAGTCAGCCCGGATGACATCACCTTATATTCATAATGTCCACTATGTGTTTGAAAGGCTGTTTTTGAATTCATCACCTTCTTTGATCCGGACCTGATGATACCCTGATCTATGATCTAGCTTGGAGAACACCCTTGCTCCTGCCAATTCATCTACAATCTCATCAAATATTGGTATAGGGAATTTGTCCTTGATAGTGTATGCATTCAATTTCCTGTAATCCACACAAAGGCGCCACTCGCCATCCTTCTTATTTACTAACAACACTGGTGAAGCAAATGGGCTATGGCTTTGCTGTATCACCCCATTTTTCAACAACTCCTGCACTTGGCGCTCAATCTCGTCCTTCTGTTGAGGTGTATATATATATGGTCGAAGCCGGAAAGGTTGAGCTCCGGGTATCAAAGGTATAGCATGATCAAAGGCTCTCATTGGTGGTAGTCCTTTTGGTTCTTCAAATATGCCTTGGAATTCCTTCACCAACTGCTGAATGGCCTGCAATTGTATCTCTGGATTTTCGTTGAGTCCGTCCAGAGATAGTTCCAATACTTGTTCCACGACTTCCATCTTGATCAGATAGTCCAATTGCTCTCCTGATATTACTTGACATTTTTCAGTATTAGGTTGCACTCCTACTAATGTGACTTCCTGTCCTTTATGCTGGAATTTCATCCATTTTTTATCCCAATGCACTGTCATGGGACCGCACTGCTCTAGCCAATCCATGCCCAAAATGATATCATATCCACTGAGAGGTTAGGACTTTCAAATCCACTGCAAATGTTTTCCCTTGACAAGCCACTCACAAGCAGGAATAGAATAAAGACATTGCAACTGTCCCCCATCAGCTACCCTTACTTTCAATGCTTGCTGCAATTTCTCCATCCTCGGCATGATCCCCAATAAATGACTTCCAACAAAGCTAGCAGAACTCCTAGAATCGACCAATATCAAAACCTCCTGACATGAAATCGATTCATGCAATCTCATGGTCTTCTTTCCTTCACATCCTTGGACAGCTTGAGATGAGATGGCTAAAACTTGCTCTCCATCCTCTATTCCACCACAATCACTCTTGCCATACATTGAGATCTCCTCATTTGGATCCAGCGCTAGCACCCACATTTCCTCCACCAGGTGCAGAGGAACTGTTGCAGAGCAAGTGTGTGTATGACTACAATGCTCTCCGCACTTGAAACAGAGCCCCTTCGCCTTACGGTAAGCCATTAGTGCAGCCATCTTGGTATCTTGTTGACTAGAACGATTCACTGGGTTGTTACTCGTGCTTCTCCGCTTGTCACCCGCCGCCGACAACGTCTCCCCAGGTCGAGCAAAGTTGGGAGTAGGAATGCTTGATGGTGGCGGAGATGGCAGTGGCAATGGCTGTTGTTTGGCCAATACCCTATGCACCTGGCCCAATTCTGCCCGTCGCACATCTCGCCTTGGATGAAGATGGACCACGTCCTCCTGCAATAAAGCGAGAGCACAAGCAGTATCGAGGTCGGGGGGTCTCTGAATCATGACAACAGCTCTAATGTCTTCCCTCAACCCATCCACGACCGCCCCGTAATCATAGCTGATGTCAGATTACTATCATGAGCCAGTAACTGATGCATCAACGTATCGAATTGCTCGATGTATTCGGCAACCGATCCCGACTGATGAATATGAAATAATTGCCTAATCAAAGAACCATGCTGATCTCTCCCAAACCTATTACAGAGAGCTACCCCCAACTCTTTCCACCCCATCTCATTGATTCTTGCTTCGACGGACTGCAACCAAAACAAAGCGGACCCGTCAAAATTCATCACCCCAAGTTTTACCTACTTCTCTTCAGGAACAGAGTAGAACTCGAAAAAGTTTTCACACCTCCTTTTCCACAACTTTGGGTTCGAACCATCAAACACAAGAAAGTTCAATTGAGGTACTACCGACCCCCAATTCTGAGATCCCCCACCTTGCCTCCCACTCGAACATCCCAGATCAACAGTATGAAGAGGGAATTTCGGAGATGAAATCGCACCTTTGACCGGGTCGGGTACTAGGGTGGTGACAACCCCAGTACCCAGATCCCGGTGGTTTGAACTCTTGCCGTGGCCAAATTGCCTGAGCGTCTCCGCATCGCGGTTGCCTCCCAGATGGACGGGGGTAGATCGCTCCAGATCAAATTTCTTCTAGTCAGGGGTCGATTTGCTCGGCAACTCGTAGATGAACTTTCCACCCTGATCTTTAAGTCCTGAACTGAGTCACCCAATCTGCTCAGCTTCGACTCCACCTCCGGCTTCCAACTCTCGACGCGGTCGTGCTCCGCCGAGAGCTTCACTACCGAATCTTCCAGAGTCTTCATGGTGGACTGCATCTCGCCCATCATCCGGTGCGTTTCCCGGTTGCCCTCCTCGATCTTCGCCATCAAGAGCACTAGTGGATCATCGGCTTTCGGAGGCGCCATGGCTCCGAGCTTTGCTTGGAACCGCGTAAAATGGAGATGCAGTGGCTCCAGGGTAGTGGGCGTCTGGCTCTGATGCCAGATGTTACCTACACGATATAGAAATCACTCTGAATTCGTGGATACACAGGGTCTCTCAGGTTGCTTCACCTCGACGCCGGAGATCCGGACGCCGCCGCCACCACCGCCTACTACTCAGTTCATCCCCCTCCTCAAGACACACGCCTCCTTTACATCAAAGACACGCTCCCCTCACTCTTCACGGGCCCTGGGCCATTACACATTCGGTTGCCGTATACCCTGGAGTTGGGCCGCATCTCTCTGCTGGGTCTGGTCTTCGCCTCCTTTACTTGTGTGTTTCCCCCTCCTGAACGTGTAGCAGCCTCCAGGTTGCTGACTTCATGACTCATGAGGGCGGGTTGCCCGACGAGCTGCTCGAGTAGTACGTTCGTCTGCCGGTCAAGTCGATCGGCCGCTTCTGCTGCGTGTCGCGTCGGTGGGCCGCCACGCTGTGGTCAGACTCCTTGTGGACCTCCACCTCCAGCGAGCCAATCCGACATGCCACGTCGTACTACTACGCCTGCAACCCTTCCATGGGCGCGCTCCTGCCCGTGCCGAACAGCAGGATAGACGGGGGCGGCGCCGGCTCGGGCCACGTGGCGTACAGCGCGGCGACCAGGGAGCGCAAGCTGACGCGGCGTCCGCGACGGCGGGGTGCCCGTCGGCCGTCGCCACGAGGTGCGAGGTGCTCGTCGACGCGTCCGCGCACTAGGACGGGAGCAATCCGAACCGTCTAGAGCTTGGGGATACGAAGCGAGCGAGACATGAAGGTTGTCCCGGTCGTGTGCCACGAGAGCATCCCGTCCTGATGGGGGGCGACGGCTTCGTGCCCCAGCTTACGTTCAGTAGACCCAACGCCATAGATTGTCTTGTAACTACTGCAACCACTGTATGTATGAACAAAGAATAGATCAAAAACTTGTTACCAGAAAAGTTTTGACTAGTTCGCAGTGGGAATTGCACATCAAAAACTTTGTAATCCTACTCTCATAGCCCCCAAACATTCATCCAACAAATCAAAACATTCTTACTGAAAATTTTTACTACTAGCTGCACTGGGAGTAGAAAGTTTCAGCTTCAGAAAGATAATGTTGAATTTCAGCTTTCGACAGTACGAACATAGTCGGTGTGCTACATTAACTGCCACGCTGCAAATATTTGTCCACCATTTTGCGATGTTACTGGCATTCGGATTCAGAGTTCAGACAGACAGCATCAGCGAAACAAAAAGCCACGCTGCACATTTCCAATCTGGACACTGCAGTACTGCACACACATAGGCAGAGAATCGTAGGATCTCTACTCCATCTTGGACGAGCCAACGATGGCAATATCTGCCTCGATTAAACAGCTGCCTTTCACCAGGTACCAGTCCTTCACCGACTTCACCGCCATGAACTTTGTCCATCCCCAGCCGACGCCCTCCTCCGTTGCCAGGAATTGGCACCGCCCTGCATCCACACATTCCCCAAATCCAAACACCGAATTAATCGGCGGCAACGTCTGGATCATGCGTGTTATACAATAGTTACGATTTTGCCTAGTGATCTAATGTGATGCAGAGTACTCGAGTGGCAAACCTGTCATCGTATGGCGGTTGCTGGTCACCTTGTCTGTGATAGACAGGTTGAGTTCGACCAGCACTCCTGAGCTCTGGAGGGAAGCGTCAGGCTTGGCCATGTGTAGGTAGAGGGAGAGGAATTCCCCGTTGTTGTCGATTCCAGAAGGGTACATGGTCAGGTACCTGAAAACAAATAGCACATGATCACAAGAATTAGGCCATTATCACTGAATACTTTCGTCTTAGGCTTTAGCACTGAATACTTATTATATTTCTCATGTATAAAGTATACAGGCTTCAGCCTTCAGTGGTTATTAGCCCTTTGCAAGTATGTGATCTTACCATTTGCGGCCACCGATCTCAAAATCTGGCGAGTAGCACCGTCCCTTCAGGGCCAAGAAGTCATCGATGACCCAGGTATAGGATTCCCGGGCGCTGAAGCCGTTTGTCTTCTGAACATGCACTGTTTCTGAATTGCGGTTGGCCTTAGCAGTGGTGAGCTTGATGAGCTCCACGCCGAAGATGCAGCTGTCGCCGGCGATGAAGCCAGAGGAGGGTTCATTCAGTGTCTCGACAGGGACCATGCATGAGGCCCCGGAGCTTCTGCTTTCTTCAGTCTGGAAATGGTGGCTAACTGAAACAAGGCAAAGGAATGCAAGTACATGTGAATGAAACTTTTTCTTCAGAGTGGTCAAAAGGCCTTCTTTTTTTTCTTCAGTTCATAAGCAGCATATTAGTGAAGCAAACAGTGCAGGTATTAACTTTAGTATTAGCATGAATTTGCAATCTTACATTCATGTTCTCTGTGATTTCCGTATGCTTGATCGTATATCAAGAGCTTGAACGATGCGTCAACGACGATATCAGATTTCAGATCAGAAGTTTTTGACAGCACAAGGATAAGGGAAACGTAGTCTTTTTTATCACCACTCTTACGGTCCTTCAGGTTCAACTGCAGGTACCTGCAATCAGGACAAGATAAAGAGATGAAAGACTGCTCATCAGATGGCTGCATACTTGCATTTCGTTGCATTAAGCAATTGCCGTCAAGCTTTTATTTTAGGACAGAAAACTAAACGGGTTTGAAAATGTTCTGCTGAAGATGGAAAACAGAAGTTAGTGATAAAATAAGACGGAACAGTATGGTCGATTACCATTTAAGCCCCTTGATCTCAAAATATCTGGAGCTGGTCCATCCTTGTTGTTTATCAAGAAGCGAGGAGAAGCCATCAATCCTCCATTTGAAGCTGCTCTTTCCTTCCGTCTCAGGTGATGAATCCGGAGGGGCCGTCTGCGCAGCTGAAGTAGATGGAACGGCGGCAACCTTTGAGGATTTCTCGTTCTTGCCTTGGTTTGATCGACCTGAAACCACGAACCAGATGGCAATTGATCTTATTAAGTGTCAATATGAATATCTTCGCAGAAATTAGTAGAAGCAGAAAAAAAAGGGGCGAAGTCGACGTTACCGCGAGACGAAGAGGCGCAAGCACCCATGATTGCTTGTTAGAAGAGTCTTCCTGCTCTTGTTTCCGTACAAACTGCTTTTGATGCAGTATGTGTAGAATTCTTTGCTAGAATAGTTACATGTAGAACTCTGTGCAAGTGTTTCAGAAATTCCTGGAAAATGAGGTGAGGCGTCTTCTTTGCGGCTAGGACAAACGACACAAGCAATTTCCTGGCATTGGATGGACCGAAACTGAGAACTACAAGCCTACGGCACCTAGAATTTATTCATTTTCATGACAAAACTATTTCTTTGTAACTGTACAAACTGCCTTATGGCATAAGCCAAGCCCCAAAAGTCCTGGTCAACTATTCTGATATTACCTCATATATGCTTATCTTGATTGTGTGTGTGTGTGTGTGTGTGTGGTCTACTCAGCTGAGAAGTGACCTTTGATGATGCTGATTTCCATCTTAGGCCTTGTTTAGATTGGCAATTGCTTTTCAACTTGGTGCCAAGTTGCTGGCCACCATCTAAACGGGGTGTGCTATTTGCATGTACCAAATACATCACCGAACAGAAGACCCCAAGCGAATGGTCCAGAACCCCCCCACGCCCCCACAACCCCTGCCTCCCTCCCCTCTCTCGTGCGACAGAAGGTCGCAGCGCCCCCATCCTCTTCTTCCGCCGCCGAACCAAATCCTCCCCATGGGTGCCGTCAGACACTAGATCCGGGTCCGGCGCCACCGGGTCCGGCCCCGTAGGACGCAGATCGACGGCCTCCTCGTCGTTCCCTGCAAGGGAGATGGAGGGCGGTAGCGCAGCGGCTACGGCGGCGCGTATGGCTATGGAGATAGCCATGGTTATGGAGGCAGCGACGAAGAGGGCGACGGCGACAGCAACACTGTGGGTGGCGGAGGCGGCGCCTTCGACTTCTTCTCGCAGCCAACCCCCGTTGTCTCCCCCCCGGGCGGCTACGGCTTCAACCCCAACGCCGCGGGTGGGGGTTCACCTCCTTGGACCTCAACGCCGGCCTTGCTTGGCCGGGAATGCAGGACTACGAGGGCTTCCTTCGTCAGCCCCCCCCGAACCTGGCATCGGATCCAGCAGGGGTCAACCAACCCGAATCGGGTCGACGCTCGATGTGCGGCCTCCTCGCACCGGGCGAGGAGGACGAGGCAGAGGAGGCATGCCTCCCATGACCAGTGCTGCAGGCCTCCATCTCTTCTCAGGCGTCGGCGGGACAGGACCACCGCGCCGCGGTCGTGGCCGTAGATCTGGTGTGGGCATTCCTGCGGCAGGCAACGTCTACTCCAACAGTACCCACCAACTGCGCGTCAACTGCAGTTTCAACCTCAGGTAAAGCTTCCAAAATCCTCATTGCACTGTGTTGCAGCAATTTTGTCGTATGTCGTAATGTGTACATGTCGCGTTGTGATGCACTGCGTAGGCATTGAATGTGAGAGCAGATTGGACTGAGGAAAATAAGCTCGCATTTTGTGAGATATACTGTGAGCAAATTGCTAAAGGCAATGTTCCTTTCGGGAACATGACCAAGGAAGGATGGAAGGAGGTGCGGGAGAGGTTTTATGCTGCAACTGGAAAGTGGCATGACAAAACTCAGTTTGGCAATGAAAAAAGGAAGCTGAATGCATTGTGGCAGTTCTGCAAAAAACTACAAACGGATACTGGCTTAGGGCTAAATCCTAATGGTACCATTGCTGCATCTGACGCATGGTGGCAAGAGAAGACTGGGGTTTGTTCTCTACTATCTCGTTATTGTTGTTTTCCATCAATTGTATCATGTGTGCCCCACCTAATTTATATCGGCCATGGTGCAGGGAAACAAGGACCTCCTCAAACTGAAAGAAAAGTGGCCACCTTATTTGGAGTGCATGGACATCATGTTCCAAAAAGTGTCTGCTGATGGCTCCACCTCCTATGTTCCTGGCGCAAGTCGTCAAGAAACCGGTGATGAGGACGAAGACGAGGCCGAAGAGGATGAGCCTCAGCCCCACCCCGAGGCCACCCCAGTTAGCACACCAGTTAGCACCCCAGGTAGCACATCAGGTAGTAGAGGCAGCAAGAGGGCTAGTAGCACAACCTCCACTGGAACCAGTCCTACCAAGAAGCTGAAAAACCCCGCCTTACGGATGGTGTACAACATCCAACGTGACATGGCCAGAGCCACTTTAGAAAGGAATGACCTGCTCCGGACCATTGCTACTGGATTCTCAAATAAGGTGGACCTTGTCATAGCGCAAGCTAGAGAACTGGGGGCTAATGAATCAGACTGGGACCTCTGGTGTGCTCTGAATGACTACGTCAAGGATGAGAGCAACTGTAACTTCTTCCTCAAGACTATACCCGAGAAGAAGCTGGATCTTGTTAAGAGATTTGCTAGGGTCAACAACTAGACCCTTTATTAATTAATGCTTGCCATTTGAACAAGTAGACCACGACCATATGTTATTTAAGTTAGGCATTTGAACAATTCAGAACTATGTCTGTGTGACTGAACTATGTCATGTGTATGTGTGTGTGGCCAACATGTATGTGTTGGCTGCATGTATGTGTTGGTTGCATGTATGTGTGCTATATGTTTGGTTCATGCGGCTTATTGTGCAGACGTGGTTGCTGTTTTCCATTGCATGGATGTTGCTAAATTGTATCATTTGTCGTTCACAACTTAGTAACTACTATGCTTTGCGTCTTTCAGGAACCTGGACCTGGTGTATCTCATCCTTTCAACAACCTCAGTAAGAAGGACTTGGCGGCATTAGTTGCTGATGATGATGACATTATGCAGATGATTTACGGTATGATTCCTGTTGCCATGCACTTGGATACATACTGCAATAGGGCTCCATATAGGCAACCTGTGCTCACTGGTCTACAATGGGTACAAATGAAACTAGTTGATCCAGAGAAGTGCTATGACATGTTTAGGATGAGCCCACCCATTTTTCATTTGCTTCATGATGTCCTTGTCAAATCTTATGGCCTGAAATCAAGTGCCAAGAGCACATCATTAGAAGCACTAGCTATGTTCCTTTGGATGGTTGGCCCCCCACAGTCAGTAAGGCAAACCGACGATAGATTTGAGAGATCCAAAGGCACTGTGCATAACATGTTTTACAAAGCCTTGAAGAGTGTCTTGAAGCTAGCAGATGACATCATTAAGCCAGCTGACCCACAATTCAGGACAATGCATCCACGATTGAGTAATCCTAGGTTCCATCCATGGTTCGACAACTGCATTGGAGCTATAGATGGCACTCATATAAAGTGTGTAGTCCCTCAGGATAAGATGGTCATGCACATGTCACGCAAGGGCACAACAACACAAAATGTGATGGCTATTTGCGACTTCGACATGAGGTACACATTTGTTAATGCTGGCTGGCCTGGTTCGGTACATGACATGAGGTGTTTCATGATACAATGAGCAATTATGGACATGTGTTTCCACATCCACCAGAAGGTAACTACCATGCTAGCTGCGTTCTATAGTTGTTTGGGCGGTACACTACAAGCACAATACTTACAAATTGTTATTGGTGCAGGGAAATACTACCTGGTGGACTCGGGGTACCCAAACCGACCTGGGTACCTGGCGCCATACAAGGGAACAAAGTACCATCTTCCTGAGTATAGGCACGGCCCAGAGCCACAAGGTAAAAAGGAATTATTCAATTATGCACATTCATCCCTTAGGAATGTAATTGAGAGGTCATTTGGAGTGTTGAAGAATAAGTGGCAGATACTTGAGGGCATACCTAGTTATCCTCCTGCTACACAAACTCATATAATTGTTGCATGCATGGCCTTGCATAACTTCGTTAGAATGAGTGGATATGCGGATAGAGACTTTCATCGTTGTGATCAGGATGAAGATTATGTCCCCCCTACCCAAGTCATAGATGATGTTCCAAGTCAGCATTTGCCATGCACTGAGGAAACACCAACGATGAATGCTCTGCGTGATGAAATTGCTGATGGTTTGTTTAGTCGAAGGTGAGGTTGTATCTAATTTCACGGCATTGGTCATGGCGGATCATGTACATTTGAGAAAGTTTTTTATCGCATTGGTTTGCAATGTTGTGGATCATGTATGTTGGATTCAAACTCGGAATAAATTCGGCCATATATTTGTCATGTTATTTGTCATATTTGATGAAAGGTGGCTTGTTATTTGTTATTTGTCATATTGAAAATTTCTGTCATATATTACTGTGGCTCCTGTGGCGTTGATGTGCATGGAGGCGGTGGCATGTATGTTGATTTCGGTTGCCTGCTTGCATGCAGTGCCTAATGGCACGGTTGCATGCATGCATGCACACTGAACAACATTAATTGATGGTACTATTTTGAGGCAAGTTGGTACCTGATCTAAACGGGTGTGTCCAAGTTGAATGGTTGTAGTTGGCAAAAAATCTGACAGGTCACTGCCACCGCCAAGTTGGCTCCCAACTTGCCAAACTAAACAAGCCCATAGGCCTTGTTTAGATCGCCAACTTTTGCCAACTTATTTGCCAACTTGTCACATCGAATGTTTGGACACTAATTATGAGTATTAAACATAGGTATAAAAATAAACTAATTACATAGATGGACTCCACATCGTGAGACGAATCTATTAAGCCTAATTAATTCGTCATTAGACACTGTCGTGCTACAGTAACCCGTCATTAAAAATGCACTAATGACGGCACATATTAGGCTTAATAGATTCGTCTTGCGATGTAGAGTCCATCTGTGTAATTAGTTTTATAATTAGTCTATATTTAGTACTCCTAATTAGTGTCAAAAGGATGGATGTGACATTTCGCCAACTTTCACCAACTCATCTAAACAGGGCCTTAGTTTCAGAGCTGTATTTTAACGTAAAGTAACATTCTTCAGTTGCATCATTGTAGGCTTGTAGTGATTAAATTCTCAATTGAAAACGAAGTATGGGTATACTAATATGTGGAATCTTTGACAAATGAAACCTGAAGGTCTGATTTTTTTCAGATATTTTATCTTTTTACAAGCAGATGCCGTCCAAATACCCAACGGGCCATGGTGACAAGCTGGTGGCCTGAAAGAGATGGTTATATACCACAGGTCCTAGCAAGAACTACGATTCCCATTCTCATCAATCATCACAAAAGGATTTTTACAGTCCTTGTAAAGGCGCTGTAAGAGGTAACAAAGTAATTGAGATAGTACTAGTCACGTACTAGTAGCTCGCCTCCAGTGGAACCAGTTAATTTTCCGGTACAAAAGATGAACCGGGGGAGAGAAGCCCTCTGATTTTGCCTGGGGCTTCATTGGCCCTGGATTTCAACTGTCCAATAACCAGTCTAACTCGGAGAAGTTGGTTTAATTTTCCGATGTCACATCGTGCATCTTTTGAACATCGAATATAAAATAAACACATCATAAGACAGGAACATTTTGTCATTTGGTTTCTTTGTGCGAAGTGGGACTGATAATTTGGACATTACAATTGGATGACACTACAGTTGAAGAAACTGCATGCAAACTGTTCGTTCAAAAAAAAACATGACAAGCAAATTAAGCATCATGTTGATGGCCACCATTATTTGCCATTTTACACACTTTCAGTCTTCAGCGCGAACAAGCAAACAAACATGCACAAAACACATAGACAAACACGTAGCCACCTCTTCGCCATTGCGATTCACCACTCGCACATACACTTTATTTACTCCATCTTGGAGGAGCCGACGATTGTGACCTCAGCTACAACGCAGCACTTCGTTTTGACGAGATACCCATTTGCCGAGTCCTTGAAATCCTCCATGGAAATGAACTTACTCCATCCCCAGGTACGAGCATTCTTCGCAAACTGGCACCGGCCTGCGCTACCCCAAGAAATCAAGTCAAGAATATATACTATGATAATTAGCAATCTGGACTTCGATCCAACGAACAAATTCTTCTAGGTAGCAATAGCAAACCTGTTCCTTTCCGATGTTTGCCAGTTTCTTGGTCTTTGATGGACAGGGTAAGTTCCACAAGGTTCGCAGTGCCCTCGGGAAGATCGTTGGTCTTTTTAAGTTTCAGGTACAAGGAGAGGTGGTTCCCGTCGCGAGACGGGCACATAGCGATATTCCTGCAGATTGGAAAACGTCAAGCAAATCAGTTTTTATAGAAAGTGGAAACAAGTTCAGTAGAACAATCGGTTGATGATCAGATGATGTATAAGATTTGGATTAAAAAAATGTCTAGTGTTGGAAGCTGAAAATGCTAGTATATGTTACCATTTGTATCCACCGGCTTCGAACTCTGGAGAGTAGCCCGGGTTTTTCAGTGCAAAGAAGTCATCAATGTCCCATGTGTAAGATTTGGCCTCGTTGAAGATGCTTGTCTTTTGGACAAACAGAGTCTCTGACGTCGTGTTGGCTTTCGAAGTGGTAACGTTGACAAACTCGACACCGAAGACGCAGCAATTATTGGGAAGAAACTTAGAGGACTGGCTCTTCAGTTTTGTGAGGGAAATCATGCAAGAGGTCCCGGAGCTTGTGCTTGCAGTCTGGAAACTGTGGCTAACTGCGTGTATGAAATTATCGTGTATGAATACATTAGTGTTAGAAGTTTCAAACATCTGACAATTTAATATATATATATTTTTATTTTACCTTCATGCTCGCTGTGCTTTCCGAAAGACTGGTCATATATCATCAACTTGAAAGATGCATCTACAACAGTGTCAGGTTTCACTGAGCTGTTCGCCAGCTCAAGCCTAAGAGAGACGTACTCTTTGCTGTCGCCGCTCTTCTTGTCCCTTGGATTCAGCTTCAGGTACCTGAAACAAGTGAATACAGACCACTGAGGATCTGCAAATGTTCTTTTCACAGGAACTATGATGCCAAAAAAATAAACCAGTTAATCAGGTAACCGTACCAGCTATGGCCCATGGCCTCAAACCACTCTTGAGTAAGTCCATCCTGTACCTTATCAAGGAGCGAGGAGAATCCATCGATGCTCCACTTGAAGGTCTTCTGCTCGCTCTGATCTCCAGCTGGAGACGAAGGTGCTACCTTGGATCCATGGCCCTGCCTCAGTTTTGATCGGCCTGAAACTGCAGTCAGAAGATAAACAGCAGTGTGAAAGATCGAAACAATAGCTAAAATTAGCTAAAACACAGAAGAGAAAAACGAGTACCGCGAGATGAAGAGTTGCCCATGGTGATCCCCCAGATACCAGTGCAGCCTGCTATTGCTGATCTTGCTATCTGCTGAAGTCTGAACAAGAAGACGTTCCTGTATATGTAGCAGAATAATGACATGACGTGTGTCAAAGCTCTCGGGCAAATGGGGTGAGGTTTCTGTCTCTCATTGGGGACTTCGCCTTGGACAGGTCACTAGAGAAAAATAATGCGAGCAGAGGGTTGCGTACGTCACTGGTAATTTCCTGGCATTTCATTTCAACAACTGAAACCGGTTAACACTGCAAGTCTTAGCGTCAACCTTTTCCCTTACCTAATTGAAGTTTATGCTCTGGATAACACAAAGGGCTCAGGCCAAAGTCTTCTTGTCCCGTCCATGTAACTACCAGCCGCAACGTAAGCAAAGAATTCGTACTCCTCCATCTCAAATAGATTGACATTAATAAGTCAATGATTAGAAGAAAAAAAACATGAAGCCTTAGCACAGTTTGGATGATCAAAGTGAATCTAAACATGCTGATCGATAAATCAATCTAAACCAAAATAATAA
This sequence comes from Digitaria exilis, assembly GCA_015342445.1. Classification (NCBI taxonomy): domain Eukaryota; kingdom Viridiplantae; phylum Streptophyta; class Magnoliopsida; order Poales; family Poaceae; genus Digitaria; species Digitaria exilis. The sequence goes on from JACEFO010000238.1 coordinate 19,495, forward strand.
ATAAGAATGTACATGCAAATAACGGTATCAAATATAGTACCAGTTATCTTGTTCCTACACAAACATATTCGAGGTCAAATGTCAATGCCAGGAAAGTAAGCTGCGATGCATCTACTCAATATACAAACAATTTCAAAATGGTGCAGTGGCCCTGGAGGGCATCTCGACTACTGGACCAGTATTTGGTTTGGTGTCTAACTTCGACTCTCTTACGTGAGGCATCACTACCAAAATGATAAAATTCTCCTGGCTAGTATTTTTAGGTAGTAATACAGAACTGCCAATAGTGATAGCACTTGGACACCAGGATCGGAGGAATTTAGTACAAAAAGTTTAAACAAATTTTGAATGCTAAAACACTAGAAGAATCTCGAAATTTTAAATTCTGAGAAGTTTTAAATTCTGGATGTACATGTCTAGTGTCTAATTATTCACCGTTTGTTCAAGGACTTCGTGACATATCGTGCTCAAACGCTCCCAACAATACAGCTGGAAATTTTATCTTACCTAATTATTGAAGTTCGTGTGATCAGGATAAGAAGACTTGACTCGGAAAGTTTGTGCATGCGGATACCAAATATTTTGTGAAGAAACTAAACTAACTCTCTTTTGAGAAATATCTTAAAAAAAAACTTACTATGCAATAGTATATACTCTCTCCATATCACAAAAAAAGTCATTTTGGGATTGTCTTGAGTCAAACATTTTAAACTTTAACTGCAAATATTTTGTGTGTAGAAATGTGAAAATGATATGAGTATATTTGTGTTTGAATATAGAGTTTCATAAAAGTACTCTTTAAATCTATTTATAATATTTATAGTAAAAGTATTAGTCAAAGTTATGGTTTCGAAACCACATGTCAATATCCTAAATGACTTCCTTTACCAACCCGGTGTGAGAAGATGTCTTCGGCTATTAGCCTAGAGCCCAAGACATGTGTAACATCCCACTCCAAAAATAATCTACTTATGGTCTAGCTCATCACGCGGAACAGATCCGCATATTTATAACACCTCATTTACGCTTTCGTCCTCGCTTTGTGTAAAAGTTAACCCAGGGGTTATATGTTTTAGAATACCAACACATATAAGATAGTTGAACCTAATTAGACTACCAAGATAAGACTAAATCCACAAGAACATAGCACATAGGTCACAATAGGATAAAATTAGAACACTAATGGACCCAATATTATATTCTCCCCACCTTCAGGGTTGACGCCCTTGGCAGTTTAGCACATTCACGGTAGAGAAACATTCAGGATGCCACAACCCGCAGGTCATGCCATGTCAACTCCACGGGATAACATGCATGCACTCCTATAGCGAGAATGGTGTTTATGAATATCATTTTTATCTATCTTGTGAAAGATAAGTCATCCATCTTTGTTCAACATTTGTCTTGGACAAGTTCAACATTTGATATTCAAAATATTGAAACTATATAGACAAAATGTTGAATTAGAAACACTAAATGTTTAAATGCTGATTTCAAAATGGTAACATTTTGAAATTGGAAACATGAATTGATGATTTTGAAATTGGGCGTGACTCGTGGACGGCGGCGGAGCAGGAGGGTGCGGCACAATGGGGGAGGCAACAGAGCGGGAGGCTGCGTCGGTGGGGAGGGAGGCAGCGGTAGGGGATGGGTGGGGGAGAGAGAGAGGAGAGGATAGGGTATGGAGTGGATACAACGTCTACGGCCTACGACTGCTTGCACAAATCTTAAACCTTGGATGGTGAGCTAAAATCTACCGAAGATGGATACTCCCTCCGTCCTATAATATAAGCATTTATCGATTTTCGTGCCAACATTTGATCATTCGCCTTATTCAAAAAGTTTGTGAAAATATAAAAACAATTACCATATATATAAAATATATTTACATTTTCAGAAATTTTTTAATAAGACGAATGATCAAATATTGACACAAAAATCGATAAATGCATATATTATGGGACGGATGGAGTAAAAAATCCTCCAGACTAAGTGTAACGCCTCCACCACAATTAACCCAGCCCATATGTCAAATTGGGCCCACCTCCAGCCCAGTCCTCTAAGGTTGTTGTACCTGAAAAAACAATTTAGCTTGTAATCATTAGTATAGTAAAACACCACTCTGAACCACCAAAGTAATCTAAAATAAGCTACCCAAAGATAAGTTATTTTATATTGTTATTATGTTCTATTATGATATATCTTGTTATTTGGTTTTAGGCTATAAATTAGATTATATAATCTACATAATCTACGCGAGAAACAACACACTTCATAGTATGAGGGTCAGATTCTGCCTCTCGCAGACTTCGGAATCAGACCTATTTGCATATTCATAATCAGGGTAAAAATGGAGGCTTTTATGTTTATCGGACTTAAACTGCAATTAAAAGTATTAAATATAAACCAGTTGCAAAAATAATTATATACGCTCCATTTTAAAATGTAGATCTTTAACATTTTTATGCTCAGGTTGACAACTTGTCTTATTCAAAAAAATTTGTACAAATATAGTCAAATTTAAATCATTCTTAAAATTCTTTTATTACTAAAGCTAGCCATAACAAAAAATAATATTTTGTAAAAAAATTATTATAAGACAAGCGGACAACTTGAGGTAAAAAAAACAAACGAGCTACGTTATGAAACGGAAGGAGTAAGTCATAGCTAATTGATGAGTAAAATTCATTAGTCTTATTTATGAGCTAACTAGGACTGATGTGTTGTACACTCATCGTTTAGCCATATTTTATACTAATTACTTTCAAATTGAGCTCATTTTTAGTCTCTTTCTTATTAACCTGACTATCGAGTATGCATGCAAAATGATGCAAGCAGAGGGTGTGTACGGTAGTCAATGTTCCATCCTGTTCGGCTGTTCGGTTCCTCTCGCCTCGTCGTCATCGGTCGGGTGCTTCACTTCCAACGCGCACGTCGACGGCCTACGCTACGACGACGGACGGCCGCCGGTGTGTGCCGCGCCTGGGGCCCATTCCGTGCGGGCCGGTTTAGGTGCACCCGAAGACAGGGCCACCGCACCGAACCCAACCACCGCTGATCTGATCTGATCCCCCCGTGCGCGCGCGCACAAAGCGCGATCGGCGTCGCAGCAGAGGCAGGCAGCCTGCACGAGGCAGCCCAGCCACGCGCCAGAGTGAAGCTCCGTCCGGATGGGCTCGAGCGACCCGGCGGCCGACCCCCTCGGGCTCTCGTCCACCACCCTCCTCCCCCTCCCGCACCACCACGCCGCGCTCTCCTTCTCCCGCCGCGTCGCCATGGCGCGCGACGCCACCGCGGCGGCCGTGCCCGCGCTCCGCCCCGCCTGGCTCCTCGACCAGCTCCCGCTCCTCGTCGTCCTCCTCATCGCCGCCCACGTCCTCGCCCTCGTGCGCCCTCACGACTTACCTCTCGCTCCCGTGCTGGTTAAGATTTGAGGGGATAATTTTGGCTCTCCATCGCAGGGGTACTGGATCTACAGGCTCGCCACGGAAGGTTCCAGGCAGCCCGCACGGAGCAAGAAGCACTGAGGAGGCGGTGCCCGCGGCGCGGTATGTAAGCCCTCTTCCCATCCGCTCTTCCTCCCGGTTCCCTGATTCCTCCCCTGAGTCATGTTTCTGTCGATGGAAGCTAATTAATTATCCGAAGCTAAGGGGTTCCTGATTATGCGATTGCCGCCCCGTCCCTGCTAGGCTTGTCAGGTGCTTCTCATACGTTGACTGCCCAATGCTTACGTTTGGGGAATAGTGATTTACTTGTTTCTAGCTTATGTGGGTGCTAACATTGATTTACTCATTTTGGTGATCTTTATACTTCAGTATACTATATACATAGCTACTGACATGGTCATGTCAAAAGCAACGTTTTACTTGAATTGTCTGAATTTTGTTGGTGGCGACATGTTTGGGCCGTGGGTCCAATTTTAGCTTTGGCACTTAATTGTTGGGGCAGTTAACGAATAAAAGTGTATGTCCCAAGATACTTGATAGATATTGGGGGGGGGGGGGGGGTATCCTTCCCACTGATTTGGTATGTGCTTTTTATCAGTGGTTGTTGGTTAAGCAATTTATTGAAGTATCCTTCTAAACAGTTGGTTTCTTTGTCTGAACCATGGAGGGATGTTTCTGTTAGATTCATGTTTTCAAGAGAAGTGTTTGTGCTTTTCGGAGGAGGGAGGGAGTGTTTGATACTCAGTGCTTCGTATGCCCCACTCGTTTTCTTGCATTTATTACTCCTAAGCTGTCGTAAAATAAGTTGATTGTCTATTTCTCTAAACTTATGGTTTATAATCAAAATTCCAACTTGGGAGTTTCACTTATTGAATGCATGGACTGTTGGTAAAAACAAAATTTTCATATGCTTTCAGATTGCTCCTTATATCTTATACTGTATTCACTTTTGCCTAAGCCAAACAATTGTATGGCATATGACAATGAATACACCTTTCACAAATCCAGTCTATCTCGGTTTTTAGCTTCTATAATTGCCATTTGCCATACTTGTAACACACCTAACTTTTTAAATATAAGCAGAAAGGGCTTCTGAGATGAAATTAAGAATTGGACCTTTACTGCTCTAACATTGATATGAAACCTCTTCAACCAACATTTTGCAAACGAAGGAAAGAAAGAAAGAAAACCCGTTGCTTAGATGCATGCTGTTTTGTTTGCATGTATGTTGTCTGAAAATTGTATAAAAAAATGTAAAACTTACTACTAATACGGTCATCCCAAAAGCAAAGCTTAACTAATTTTCTCTTAATTTTGTTGGTGGCAACAGGTTTGGGCCTTTGGTCCAATTGAGTCTTGGCACCTTGCTTGTTGGGCAGTTAATGAATAAAAATGTATGTGTCAAGATATTTGGGGTCCCTTAGATTTGGACATAGATGAAGTGTAGGACTTTGAATGGTGATACTGATACTTTGGGGATGGTATGGTTGGTGGATCAGGATTGGTTTCTTTGTTGCTACTTTAGCATGCAATTATTAAACCGTTTTAGTGTTAGATATATGTATTCTTGGATTTTCCCCATTGTATAAGGGGTTTATGTGCATTTTTGGCACACCTGTACCTGTATATATTTAGGCTTAGTGCCCCCTATAATGAATACAAGTGCTATTCATAACATTTAGGAGAACAATTATTGAGCCCCACTGATTTTTTGTTATCTGCTTTTATCAGTGACAGTTTGTTCAGTTATTCATCAGTGTATCATTTGAAACATTGGTTCGTTTGTCTCAACAATGGAGGGAAAGTGTTTCTATTTTACACTTTTTACTCATGTTTAGAAGAGAAGTGTTTGATATTTTGAGTGTGCCCTATTCTCCCACTCATTTTTCTTGCATTTTTATGCATTGTATCATCAAGAAAGGGATGAAATGCATTCGTTATGCATCTATGTTTTTCCGTAATCAAAATTATCAACTTGGCAGTTTTCAGTTGTTAAATCCATTGTCGTCAATATTAATATTAATTTTGAACCATCTATCATTCTGTGCTCCTTGGTCCTCATACCTTCTACTGTATTCTTTGAGCGAAGCCAAACAAACATATGAAATTTCATAATGGAGCCACCCTTCACAAGTCTTGTGTGTGTCTCATCTTTTAGCTTTTTTAATTGCCAAAACTTGTGTTACACCTAACTTTAACTAGTTTGTATCAAACTTTCTGTAAATTTTTGTCTTCTTCAAAGCTGCATAGTGTTTGAGTAATAAATACCTAACATTAGACAACTCGAAACACCAAGAGTAATAACCTGCTAAGTAGAGCCGACCTTCCGGAATTAATCATTTTTGTTCATTTGGTTGCAGACTTGCAGCCAGTGTTTGCCATTTAGTTCGTGCACCCTCTGCTTGTTGATCTTCAAGACTTTCAACGTCGGACAGTGGCTCGGCAAAACTCCTCCCAGAAAGAATTGAAGACAGGGAACCAAACACCTCCAATGGTTTGTTCAGATGTTGGTTTCAAAGGTGACGCTAGCTGATATGTGAAAGGAGGACCTCATGATCATAAATAGCTTTCGGTTGTTGAATAGGCCATGTTCGTTGTTGACACCTCCGTGTAAAGGACAGTAGCTAGACAGGTGTGGCGTTTCATCTGTTATCGGCTTGTGTAATCCCAAATGGAAGTATTTCATTTGTGCAATCGAGAAACACAAGTTTCAATCTCTCCTGTTCCTGCTTCTAGGATCTTGTCTGAAGGTAACATGGATGTCTATGTTCTCTGCTGTTCCGGATAGTCGTCACATCCATTCATCCAGCTTCACATGCTACGCTTGCAGGTGGCAAGCCTAGCTCAGCGGACCAGGAGTTTCTAAGATGTCGGCAACGCGTTGTTGGATGACACTGGATCATCACACGAAAGGTGTGAGAACAAGGAGTGCCCCCACAGCGGAGCGCACCTGTTCCTCTTTGGATTCGGCCGGCGGCTTCCCTTTGCGTTTGCCCCTGGAAAAAGAGGAAAAAGAGGGTTCCGTTACGCCTTTGCTCGTGGGGCGGCACGACAATGAGTACAAAGCGCAGGTGTCAGCTCATTCCAGATTCGCACGGACGCAAAGCATCGAGTCAGATCCTCAAGAACATTTCTGACCTCGAAGGATACAGAGAACAGAAAAGAGCACGGCAAGCTTGTCGTTCCAGCAACCCAACCTCCCAGTCCCCAGACTCGAAGCATCAGCATGTCTACCAGTCTGGCACGCTGAATCGAATCGAACCATCTTTGCACCAGGGATTTTCTTATATAAAAAAAAGAGCTACGGCCGATTAATCACACGGCAATGCAGAGGAGGTCTTAATCAGGTCATGATGATGTACAAAAGTTAATTAACACATGGTATGATCACATCAGAGACTGAGTGTTTTCTTTGTGGCGCTCAGCTAACGGCAGACAATGCAGAGGACCACAGCGACGATGATGATCAGGATGAGGAGCGGCAGCGAAATGATCAGCACGAACTCCATCCGGTCTCCCTGCAAAACAGAGTGAAAATTATCATTTCATGATTGGCAAATAGCAAGATACCAACATCATTCATGGTTCATCTATAATTCTATATACAGTGGGTGCTAGTTCAGGTTGGCCAGATTCTACAGTTTGCAGACTTAGCATAAATAATGACATCCATATACTTCTTCATCAATTCCCACATCCAAGTGTCACACTAGTGTGGACTTCTTTTTTAAGGTAACAGTGTGAACCTCCTGACTGGAAGAACCTGTCAACAGCCTCTATATTTGCTATTCGATGCATGAACAGAGCTTTATGCTCAAGAAGATGCACAACAATGGCGTGTCGATTCTTAATCTAATTATCTAAATAAAAACAATGGCGTGCCAATTGGAAAGGTACCGTATCCGATTCCCCAATGAAATGGCGCTTTCAGTTAGACCCTTTACCCTTATGAATCAATTCTTCATCAGTGGTGCTTTGGGTCAAATTTACCTGCCTTCGGATTTATAGAACAAAACAGATCACAGAAGATTGTAGGAGCTGTCGGCTCACTACAGGTCCTCTCTGATTTGACTGGGATGTGAGCAGAAGTTATCATATTTTTTTTCTTCGATAAGCCAATTGCTGAGGGTCCTTCTGCTGTTATGATGAGGTTATCAATCGCTAGTTCGCTACTTCGAGGTCACTTGGACACCAAAGTCTTTCCTAGATCACTCTACTAGTCAACAGATGAGTCTTTGAATCTTCAAGCTTTTGTCCAGAAAACAGAGGGCACAGTTCTTGCTCCCTCAACTACTCCATTTCCTAACCTAAAAGCTAAATAAAATGAATGCTGGAGGCCTGGTGCTAGCCAGCTACCTTTATTGAATCGATAAAATTGTTTTTGTATCTACTGAAAGCTACTCAAATCGATGTAAACATTCATGCAAAACGTAGCACCCGTGGTGATCTAGCAAGGAATGGACACAGGCATGATAGAAGAGTGATTTTGTTGAGAACAGAAGCGAGTGAGAGGGAGCAGCCACAGGCCACAGCTACATATTCATTCTATGGGGCCAAAGCGAAGCAGATCAATGAAAAACCTGAAACATTAACCTACATGATCGAGCGCCGAGCCTGAAAAAACCGAGGGATTCCCCATTCCCTCGGGCAATATTTGCAGACGGCGCGCCGAAGCCTCAAACGGACTGTGGAAATTTAAGGACAAGAGGACAGAGTCGAGGGACCAGTACAGTGCGTACCTGCACGGATCGAGCTGCACTTCCGGCTGTACTTGCTGATCTTGCTGGAGCAGCGAGCTGGGGAGGGAGGCGACAGGCCGCACTGATGGGGGGCGGACTGCTACTGCGAAGGAAGAGGAAGAACTGGCAGATGCCAGCAGAGCCAAGAAAGGACTAGGAGAAGGCGATGGTCGATGGCCCGGGTGGACGGATGGTGGGAGGCTGGGAGCCCGTTAAATTAATCAGCCGAGGAGGAAGAAACGCCAAGCGAAAACGCGGCGCCACGTGCCGGGTGGCGCCGGGCGGCGGAGCCAAGCTGGACGGTGCTGCAGCTTGCTTATGCTTGACATTGGAGGCCATGTTCGGATTCAACAAATATTCACTATTCATTTCAACTTTTCACTATTCCTGCCTCACCAACACGTTCCAGCAAATGCTACAGTGTTTATTTCCTTTACTACGTGTTTTCCCATACAATCTAAACACACCCTGGAGAGTGAAGCCGAAGCCAGCTGCTACAGCTTAGTGATCCTCCTCCTCATTAGGCCGTTTCGCGCTCATCAGAGGTCAAGAAGCATATTACAGCACAGTA